>WBNH01004822.1:334015-422673 GCA_013401255.1 Urocolius indicus | reverse complement strand
TCCAGTGACAGGACAAGGTGATGAAGCTGGAACACACACAAAGTTCCATTTAAACATAAGGTGAGGGAGCCCTGGCACAGGTTGTCCAGGGAGGGTGTGGAGTCTCCTTCTCTGGAAGTTTTCAATAACCACCCGGACGTGTTCCTATGTGACCTGGTCTAGGTGGACCTGCTTTGGTAGTGAGTTGGACTAGATGATCTCTGAAGGTTCCTTCCAATCCCCACCATTCTATGATCCTCTGACGAGGCAGCAGGCAGTCTAGTACAGATGAGCCTGCAGCTATTGCAGCAGGTCATGTGGCAGTAGAGGTTACAGATGCCAGGGGTAAAAGAGAGAGCAGCTGAAGAACAGTATTAATGCCAGTCTTTATACGAAGAGAATAAGCTCTGCTGAGCAAGGAAGGCAAACACCTTACTTGTTTTCGATAAAAATTATGACATTTCAAATTATTCTCTCATAAGTTGAATTAATTTCTTTAAACCAAGCAAATAAGGGAAGTGCATGAGATTCATTTAATAAGCGGCCCAAGCACTTAAGGACAGATCAGATTTTTATCCTCATTAAGCACACGTTCCATTCCCAAGCTGGCAAGCAGCACACCTACTGCTTTACCCACAACTCCCTCGTACTGTACTGTACTCCCTCGTATTTCACTGTATCATGTATACTGCTCTCTACCCGTCCCCTTGGGCTGGAATTGAGTAATTAGCATTTGTCTCATTTATTTAAACATTCTTTTACCTCCTCAGCTGGTCTCCTGCGTAGACAGTTGGGGTTAAAACCATTGACATGCAGCACATGAATGGCACATTTAATACTCAAGTGATGCAGTTGGCTGGTGACTTTCAGGAAGAGAAGGTCATTCTGTACAGGACAGAGTGTTTTAGGTAGCACAGAATATACACCAAAACAGTTACTTTCCCCAAGAAGAAAGATTTTAAGCTTGATGTGTAATTTCATATAAGCCACAGTAACTATGGTTTAGGTAAAATAAGAGTTTATATTTTCAAGAGGGTTTTTTAAGCTGGGAATTTGGAGGAGAAGAGGCTTGGTTTTGTTTTTTTTTAATTAACATTGCACCATAGCAAGACCTGGCAAATAAATGAAGGTGGGTTTGTAGCCTATTCAGTGAAATTCAGACTCCTGATAGTTTAAAAAATGTTGGGAGTGTCTCTGATCTAAGACACTGTTGTAGGTATGATCCCAGCAGGTAGTAACCCACACCTAACCACAAGCAGGCTGGAGCAGGCTCCTGTAAGAAAGGCTCCTTAAGCAGTGTAGACAAGGCTGTACGTTTGATAACAGCTATATTGAGCATTTTTTTCATACCACAGTTAACAAAAACAAACAATTGTCCAAACCCCGGTAAGGATATCTAAGAAACCACCTTGGCTGTGTAGTGCATGGTTTGCTACTAATGTGGGCAGAGCTGTACAAATGGCTGCATTTGCTGCTTATTTTTAGTTTACTGACTGTTGTTGCTAACTTGATGTGGAGAACATCACGCTCCTGAAGCTGCACAGGAAACAGGTCATTTCACCTGTAATCGTGGTGTGCTACATGACACTGAAAGAGAGGTGTTGCAAAAGTTATCTGTGTTATGATGTATTTTATGTACCTTAGGAATAGTAACTGTGCACAGGCAACACAAATGAGTTCCTACTGGCACTATTCCTGTCTTGCAAAAGATTCTTTAACTGCTCACATTCAAAGGAAAACTGTAAAATCCTCATTCTGAAGTTAAAATTTGAGTCAACTGAGGAAAAAGGATTTTTAGCTTACCACAGTTAAGTACTGCAACATCCTCCCGTCCACTCTGGATTCATGAAACTGGTCTTTGTACTGAGGTAGACCAATATCATCAAGCCACCCTGCAGATAAAAGAACAGGACTGTACCCAAGGCCCTTCTCCCTTGCCCGTTGAAGCTGGACTGTTTCTGAGGCACTTGGGCAGCGCATTCTACCACTTCACCTTTCCAAAGGACAGCTTCTTACCCAAAGCCTCTAAACAGCTCCCTGTGATATTTTACAGTGTGTGACTGAGCACATACCACCTTTTGCAGGCCAACAGACATGTTCTGCTTGACTGACCACCCCCACACACTCCCTTACTTCCCCGTAATCTGAATGCCACAGTTCCCCTGGAAGACCAGATGGTATAGCCATGGATTTGGACACCCAGAACACCACCAAAACCTTTTTTTTCTACTATGTAGAAACTTAGTGCTTTTAAAGATGTGTTTGGTAACTGCCTAAACAACCCTGCATCAGGCAGCTCATCCCTAGGGGTGGGAGAAGTTCCTTTCCAAGCACTTCCATGACAGTTCCAACACTTACGTGTCACCCAGATGTGATCGAGTTGTGCAGACTTCTCATCTTGCTTTGCATTTATCGATTTAATGGCCAACACTAATTTCTTCCTGTGCAGTGGATGCTTGATTCCCATTTCCTGCAACAATAACCGTTAACCAATTGTAGGCCTTGCCTCACTCTCTTTTCATCTAAATACATATATACAAAAATCAACACTACACTTTTCAGAAAGGTGCATCTGCCAGTTGTTTGAAGGGGCCTGGTTAGACAGAATCAACTTGAGAGAAGCACATTATTTATTACCTTTTCCATGTCCTGAGGTGTCGCAGTTAACAGCGTATGGCCTGAGGTCACCCACTGCCGGGCAAAAATGACATACTGACTGAGACCAAAGTCCTCGAGCCAGTTACAAACTCTTTCCGTGCTCCACTGAGCAAAGGGGGCATTGTAGTCACTGGAAAAGTACAGGAAATGTTTGAAAAAAATCTTAAATAATTACAGTTATCATCGGGGGTATATGCTCAGGGTACGTGCTCTAACAGACAAATTCCTTCCAGTTGTGGAATTCCACATGTAAGGAAGTATATGTGCAATAGGTTTTTCCCAAAGAGGAGGGCTTGGCTGGCCAGCACATTTAGCAATACTCCAGGATGTGCTGTGTGAGGTCAAGGAGGAGCCGTTACCTTTTCTGGCCTTTAGTTTCCTTTGATCGGGATAAGCGCGGCCCGGCTGTCGCACGGAGACCACCTCTTCGAAACTCTGCCAAACCCAGGTCGTCTGCAGGGAAGTTACCTGACTGAGTTCTTCTTATTCTTTCAAGACAAGAGTGCCATGACAACACTGTTAGCTTGCAACAAAGAACATTCATTCATATGGAAACTATTGTGACAACTAGAAGCTGCATTGACCTTCCCATAAAGCTGCAAACATCTAATCCAAGTGGTAGCTGAAGTGGTTCTGGGCAAAGGCTGCCTAGACCTAACTGAGGAAAGGGCAAAACTCTGCAGAGCTGCCATAACCCTCCACTTCAGTTAACGGGACACACTGGGGACCAGACTTGTAGGTCTCTGCTGTCCTGAAGCAGATAAGGTCACCACAGTAAAACTCAGCCCCCCCCCTTCTTGTTTCTTCCAGCCTCTGATTGTTTTTACCTGATGCCCTCTGTAATGAACAACTCAGTGTTATTTAGCTTTGACAGCTAATCAAGCTAATAATGCAGAATGTTAGAGGTTTCAAGATGACAGCAGAGTGTCTCATGTCTTTCAACGGCATGATGCTGAGAACACTGCCATCCATTTTTCTACACCCCTGTGTACACAGAGATGCAGCTACGCAGTCACAGAGCTGCTTTCTCTCCTTTGCTTGAATTTTTACTGTATTCTTGCTGTAGAGAGTTGTAGCTTTTGCTGAGAATTGGATTCATTCTCAGCTGAAATGGTTTGAGAGAGAACAAAAAAAAATAAATAAATTGACCTTACTTTCCCCAGATTTTCCTGATCCCTTTTGGACTCTTTCTGTTTTCTGGAGACAGTGGAGACTGTGGACTTGAATCCGTTCCCGAAGAAAAGGGTGAAAGGTCATCTGAGACTACTGCGCCGTCCATATTCTCTGTTTCTCCTGGGTTAAGAACAGTAATATAGTCACATTTTGTACTAATCACTTAACAAAGTTGTTATCTGGGAGACTAATGTTTATATAATAACTAAGTGAATATAATAAAGTGAAGATATCTATAAAACTGTCCTTGTATGAAAAAAACATGCTCTGCAAGTGAAAAAAAATAGTAGCTCTACATTTGATACACACAAGAAAATAATAAACCATGGGGTAAAATGGCATTGTTAGTTCAGTCATCTGTATTTAAAGACAATAAGTAATTTAAGGTCTTCAGACTCTTGTCTTGCCTATTCTTAACACTGTAAGTCCTACATTAAAATCAGTGGGAATTCTTCTGTTGACTTCAGCAAAACCAGAATGAAACCAGGAATCTTAAAAAGAAATCCCATCTGAATGCCATACAGCAAAAGTTGTTCCTTCATTTCAATGCTGCACTTAAGGAATTAAATCTGGATGGCCCACTTGGTATTAGCGTGTCATAGAGAAAGGGAGGGAAGAAGGAAAGGAGGAAAGGAATAAAGTAAGCAGCAAAGTTCACGTTTGAGTTGCATCTCGTTTGGGTACAGTACCTAGCACTGGTGCACTGACACTCCTGATGCGATCTTCAGTCATCCCAAGAAGCAGAAAACCAGATGGAGAAGCAAAGATACAAAACACCAGCAAAATAAAGTTACAGAAGAGCAAGGAAGTAAGCTGAGCATTAAAAGCAGAAACAAAAAGAAAAGGAGCAGTTATGCTTGATGTGAAAGTGAACAGGCATCGGTGTGCACAAGCCCCGGGGATTCTCTGCACGTCATCTTAAATAGATAAGGATGATCATTTATCTGGTTGGGGTTTTTAAACTGTTCTTACTTAAGCACACAGCTCAGAGCTCCATCTGGCCTGTAGAATATCTGAGATGAAGCAGTGCCTAAGATTACATCAAATTCCTCTAAAATATAGAATTGGAGGTGTAATGAGTTCACTTCACTTGCAAGAAACAAAGCAACTTGCATTAACAAATTCTGCTAATTCTGTGTGTTTAAGGAGTCATGGCTTGTGGCTAGAAAAAGAATGTTTGCCTTTACAAGATGACCCATCCTGGGATAATCCTGCAGTTAAAGCCCTAACAGAATGGCTTATGCATCACCTACAATCTTGCAACCACAGAATGAACTCTTCTAAAACAACTTAACCCACAACCTATTGAAATCTTGAAGCTACAGTAACCCAGCAGCTTTGAGGACCATAAGGCCTTAAAATAAATAAAACCCCACCAAACAAAAAACTCCACCAGCACAGGGACACTTCAGGATCACAAGAAGTACTCCTGTGCTTGAGCTCCTAAGCTCCACAGTCCTTGGCAAACACCTGATTCTTTCTGTGCCTCCCTGGCAGCATTTGGTCAATAAATCCACACATAGCTATGGTTGTGAAAGAACAATGTACTTGTATTTTCAAAATCCACTGATGTTTTCTATACCTGGTAAGGTAATTTTTTTCACTTGCAGGTCCCCACAAGCTACAGCAATCAACAGCACTGACATTAGGATTTCTGCCTGAGAAGTGCACGTTACTGCTATTGTCAAGTCACACACACTAAGATGCAATAGGATGGGTTTGTTTTATTTAACACATCACCAATCATTTTAAAAAAACTATTGATGATGTACTTGGTTGGGAATTTTTGTTTGCTTGCTTGTTTTTTTAAGAAAACAGATCAGCAAGCTCAGGGCAGCAATGGAAAAACTACTTCACAGTAAGTATGAGGGAGCCCTGGCACAGGTTGCCCAGGGAGGGTGCAGAGTCTCCTCGGGAGGTTTTTAAACCCACTTGGACATGTAAGTGACCTGATCGAGCTGGACCTGCTTTAGCAGGGGGTTGGACTGCACAATGTCTAGAGGCCCCTTCCAACCCCTACCATTCTGTGATTCAGTGAAAGTGGCCTGGAAAAATTCCTGCTTATTCATCTTGGCAAAACATTTGCATCTCTGCAAGTTCCAATCTTTAGCCATGGCATTGCTGACTTTCAGAATGCTCTCCTCAGAATCTCCAAAACAGTGTCTCTTCATTGCTTATGCCATCAGTGACACCAGCACATTGCATCATCAAGTGCACCAGAAAAGAATGCTCTCATCTAAAGCCATCTTTTACTCTCCAGTGAGCTGACGTGGAATATTTTTGGCACGTTGTTAAAAAACATGAAGTAGAACTAAATCATGTGAACGTTCTAGCCCGTTGTCATGGCATAGTAGAGCCACCCTGTGATGTTCCCCCCTCCCACAGTTTACCCTTCCCCTCCTGCCCATCCCCCTGGGCGCAGGTACGTACTGAGGCCGGGGCTGCCACTGCTCTCGCTGCTGCCGTTGCCCACCCCGTCTGCGGAGGGCTGCGCTCCCTGCTCGCCATTCTGCAAGGGCCGAGGCAGCTTTCCTGGCAGAGTTTGGTACTTGCTGCTTTTCACCAGTGGCTTACTCTGTTTTTTTTACAAGAGGGAAAAATGACAATAAATAAAGATAAAACTCAAATCACTCCTGGCATTTGTGATCCAGCACATCATAGAAGCTGAGAAAAAGCAATTTAAGTTCGTGGTTCAAACTGACACCACCCCCTCCATCTTCCTGCTTACAGACAATTCAAATTACATCTGATAGCCAGTTGGCAGGGTTTTCTAGCTAAGAAACAGCCTTCTCGTCCCTATCTGCCCTCCCACTTCAGCTGGGCTGTTTATTACATTAAAATACAGGTTGAATATACTTGGCTTTGTCATAATTTTTATAGCTGTACCCCTTTACCCTGGGACCTTGGCATTAGATGATTTGGTGCTTCCAAGGTCAGCTTCAATAATGCCAGAAACACATGTAGTTCGTTCTTTCTTAGCCTATTCTTGCTCTTTTTTTTCTCCCCATTCTTCACCAGACTGCCTCACAACTGTATCTCACTGGAATTTAACTCAAAAGTATTTGTATTACTTAAATTTTCTCAAATATAGTTGCCCACCACCATTAATAACAGCAAAAGAATCATCAGCACAGTTAGGATACAGAACTTTAACTCTTGGAAGAATTCAGCTCTCTGTATAGATAACGTTACAAATACAAGGTTTTAAAAAATATAGCTAAATATATAGTTGTCAATTCCATTTAGAACCTGAGCAGGAGGCATGATTTTTGAGCCTAAGATACTTTTCCAGCCAAAGTTTGTGTTTCTCAGTGGTACTTGTCTACAGTTTGGGGAAGGGAATGCTGGGACTCCTTCAACACTGAATTCGAATGAAAAGATGGAGGAGCCACCACCCTGGACAGAAACATCTATCCCTTAACTGTCACAACTAGAACAGACAGGCTTTTCCAGACAAGCAAGGGACCTGCAACTCCCCTTGACAGCAGTGGGAGTGGTGCACGTTGGAGGTGTGGTTTGAAATAAGCTCATATTGGTGTTTTCCAACCCCACAGGAGGTTACTTAGGTAAACTTTGTGCTGAAAAGACACAAAACATTTATATATAGAAACATAGACTGAGGTTACTCAATAGGAGCGTGCTCTAACAAAATTGGTTCAGAACATTTAAACGTTGTCTGTGACAGGATGATACAGGAACTATTGAACCACTGGTTTATCTATTCTTATTTCAAGGCCTAGAGGGATCTTGAGGATATTTTAACTGCAGTACACATTCCTTAGTTCCTCACCCTTGCTCCTGTTTTGGCAACTGCAGGAGTACATCCTGACTTGTACCCAAAATTATAGGAATAAAGAAATTGCTTACTACCTTAGCACTGTATTTTGTGAAACTTGACTGACTTCAGCTTCTAACCTCACATGAAAGCTTTTAGATAAAACTATATGTATTTCCCTCTCAAATCCTTACCCTTGTTCTCAGAGTTTATAAGTATTGGAACTATGCCAACATTTTAAAAGGAAAATGAATATAAAATGAAAACATAGCCATACCATCACAGCACATCACAACAGATAAATGTTGAGAGAGTTTACAGTTAATATACCTCTTGTTCTACAACAGGCTGAACGGGTTTTCCGTCTACATACTACGGAGTTGCAGGGAGGGTAATTTCAAAGTTTTATGGAAAAAAGCAACAGACAAATGTTAGTATTAACATACATACACAGAACAGCAATTGTAGTCTTATTACTATAGTGATGCCACTTAATGCATTGACAATACGGTACAAGGTCTGTTTTCTCTTCATTTCATTTCAATGAAATAGTTAATACCAAATGTGTTCGTTCAAAACCACTCTACAGAATTCAGGGCCTGTTTAGGGTCTGTTGTGATCAAAGGTATTTTTCTATTTCAGGCTTCTGGGTGGTCCCTTTAGCCTCACTTTAGGTTGGGAATATGACAGCTTTTTCTCCACTACTATGTCAATCATGATTAGGGTTACTATACGTGAAACAAAAAGCTAATGTGAAAATGACTGACCTAAAAAAACCCCAGGAATATACACAATACTGTGTGTATCCAGCTGGAACTGTGAAGAGCTGTAATAGAAATGAAGGGGTACAAACACCAGCACTGCTAGGGTCAGGGACAACAATGGGGTTTAGTTTACTTTATTCCGTCATTCTTATTGTTGGATGCAACTGCAATTGGATTTTGGTGCAATACCTCCAGTAAGCACTGCAGCTAGCACAGGACCTAATGGAAGAAGCAAAATCTTGTCATGTCAAGTCAGCAAAACAAGTTATCTGAGCCTTAGTTTTGGTTGTAACTAATCGACGGCCACTCACTTGTACACACAGGCAGCTCTTGCTTACTTTTCCAAGAAGCCTCATGCCTAAATTAGGACATACAATTTAAATTGCCTTGCTGAACATGGGGCTGGCTTGCTGCAATTCTTTTATCTTTGGTAGTCTCTTGTTTTTCTATGGACTCTGATTTCACACATAGAGCATATTTACAGCCTACATGCACAGAGACAGCCTTGCACAGCACACTATACAGACAAGTTAACTGGAATTTAAGACAGAAAAATAATCTGAAAGTTATGAAAGGAAAACAGACCTTCATAAATTCCACATGGAATGAAATATTAGTTCTGAACTGATTTGTCACGTGTGTGGCCAAAATCAATGAGTGCAACACATATTTCAAACATTCTGTTTGGTCACTGTCCTCTTCAGAGATCAAGAACAAATTAAGAAAGCTTGAAGAATTGGAACAATCCTTTACTTGTATCCATTTTAAATGGCATTACTGGGTGCAAGTAGTCTAGTATTCAGCCTCATTTGAGAATAGAAAGTGTCAATAACAGTCTCACAAAGCATAACTACATGTGCAGAAAGATTTCAGTGTACATAATGACAGCACAATCTTCTGGAGCATAAGGTAATGAGACTTTGTAAACTGGAAAGTCTGTATTCTAGAATGGAACCAAGCCTTTGAATGAGTAGGAGTGTTCCTGCTGCTTTAACTAAGGCAGCATCACTACTATCTTCAGGAATGCCATTTGTATCAGAGGTGTAAGTTAGGGAGCGACACTCATATTTACATGCAAACACTCACAAAGTAATACCTTATGGAAATACTCAGTCCCAATACTTAGTTACTTTCAGGACTTCTTGTCTTAACATTTTCAGTGATTAGGAAGTTCAAGTTATTTTACAAACACTTACCTATAAACTAAATAATACTGCAGTTCAGCAAAATGACATCAACATTATTTGTTGCACTTCAGTTGAACATTTTTCTTCACTTTCAGCTGAAAAGCTGAATTTGAAGATGTGTACATATGGGTGTGTCAGCTACCTTTTTTATTCTAAGCTTGGCAATGGGGTAAAAAAAGAACCTGAACTGGTTTTTAATTAGGGCTTTTTCTCCACCTACTATGTCAATCATGATTAGGGTTACTATACGTGAAACAAAAAGAATATATGTGATCTTTATCTCTTAGTTACAATATTAAACATCAGAAATCATGATTACGAAGAAACCAACCTTTTCCAGGGATTCACTCTGCAAGTCTTCCAAACTACTTGACTTTTTTTTCTGGGCAATCCTGAAAAATAATGACAAGTAAAACAACAACAGTTAATACGACAAAGCATGTTTGCTTATGCCACAACCTGTATCACAGGACACCTGTACATATCACATAATGTCTGCATGTAATAGATAAGTCAGAATTAGGAGATGCATTTCTTCAGTTATATTTTTAGCCTAAAATTCATAGAATTAGGAAGTGCAAAAGATGAAGTCAGAAATGGCACCAAGACATCCTTTGATCAACAATGAAAGGCAACAAGGTGCAGTTTTAAACTTTATAAACTTTATTTAGATGACTTTTTAGGAGCTCTTAACAAGTAGATAGCAGTAACTGTGAACAGTGTTGCAACGTTAAGGGATTTTTAAAAGGGAAACAGGTAGAATTATAAAAACCAATTTCTCGATGCATGTTCTACTTTTCAGTGAAGTGTAACCTTCATTCTTACCTGTTCACGGTTTCTGAAGATTCTTCTTGTGGAGAGGTTGAATTAGTTGAAGATACTGGAATGCTTCCACTTTAAATCAGAAGAAAATACACTGATTTAAGTATTACAATTCATATATCCTTCCAATACATAAAAGTGCTAATTTATTGCTGTAATTCAAACTTTATTCAGCTAAGTATTACAGACTTCCATGGCAAACATGACCTGCACAACTATCCAAAAGTTCTTGCAAAGCCAAGAACAGGCAAGACTAGATGCCAGGAGTTAAACAGATTAAATAATACAAACATGAAAAACAAAAAACAAAGGTCTTGCCTGCTTTCCATAGCTTTGTGTGACACTGGAGAGAGCATAGCTGGCGACAATTCTCCCGAAGAGGCCTATGTGAAATACAAGAGTTTCAAGCCTTTAATTAGTATCTGATTCTGAATCTATTGCATCCCTAACAAAGAAGTACAAAAACGCAGCCAGGGCCAAACCCTCATCTGCATTACTTTAGCTACTACAGAGAAACCAATACAAAGAAATCGTATATACAGCAGAACTGGCTGCTAAAACATCTTTATTAAGTACCTCTGTTTTAATTAATTCTCCATGAGGATTATTCAAAAGAGTCCACTTCCTTAAAGTTGTCTCAAGTTCATCTTCACTGCCACCAGAGACAGAAGAGCCTGCAAGCATCAAACATCAGAATTAGAAAGGGAGAGAAACGGGCCAAAAAAAGAGAACATTTAGGACCATATTAGACAGTCTAAATACTTCAGTCTCTAAATTTCCTTTCAGTCTTCATCTGATGCATGCAGCTTAACAGCCTCTCCCCTCCCTACCCCATCCTTTGGGCTCTGACTTACTAGCAAGCTGATTCATACTGGAGTAACACATACTCTACTCCTAGTTTACATGCTTTGCTCAGCTGTGTTTAGCTCTGAGCTGCTTATGAGGCAACTTCTGAACCATTCTACTGCAGAGTTTGATGTTCTGAGGCAAGTTCAAGTTGGCAGCATTTTCTCAGTCACAGCATATTACTTTATAGGTAATGTGCATGCCTGACATCATCTGTAGGATGATACAGTGCCCCGTGCACAGCTGAAGATGAACGTGGTAAACTCCAGGGTTTTCTGGATAGCTCTGATCTAAACAAATAATGAAATACTCCAAATCCATTATTTAGTAGGAAATGTATGTAAACTTATGCCTTTAGTTAATTTAAATAAACCTTCCTAATTGCTCTGTCTGCATGAGTGGCCTGATGCTTGCTCCCTCCTTTTCATCCTTTTTTATACACTTCCTTTGGTCTGGCCTCTACAACTTGTACAACCAACGGGGTGGCAACCAGCAGCAGCAAAAAAAGGAAGTATGAAGCTTTAGCCATAAAGGACACAAGTCATAGGCTTGCACAGTGGAAGAGGCTTACAGGAGTCCCATCAGCGAAGAGGAGAGGACTATATGAAGTAGCTAATAAAGCCATGGACCCAGTTGTTCCCCCAAGCCATTGCTACACAGACATAGGAGTTCTGCAACCAAAGCTCCTGCCTCATTGCAAAGCATTTTAAGGACAGCAGTTGCCGACTTCAGATTGCCCTGGCACACAAGGAGATGAACAGCAGTGCTACCCAACTGATGAGCAGCTCTTAATCCTTAATGACACCATCTAAGACAACACATAGCACCACCATTTGCTCCAAGGAGGAATTTACTATTTACTGATGTATAGCAAGTTTTAGGTTATGACTTACGGAGTCGAGCATAAGATTCAGTCGCAGAAGTCTTGCTGAATAGTAACGTTGTAACTAAAGCTCCAGACAGATTTGACTCTGTTTTTTTTGTACTGCCTACAGCACAGGAAACAAAAAGGAAATCTCCACAAACTACGGACAACAACACACGAGCCTGGTCAAACACATTGTGGTTCTCTCTGTATCTGAAAGAGTCTACACTTGTACAGCATTCCAACGTGATACAAACATGTACATAACAAAATAGGTATTACATAAAAGGACAACAAATAGCAGTTGCAGTGCATGCAGTTGTTAAAGGAACTGATATCAGGAAATTGTTCACAAGGCATTTTACCGTGAGCTGCGATCATTATCTCTTTGACCCTCCTGTACTGGCTTAGCAATAGCGTTAACTCCTCTATTCGACGGTCCTAGGGAAAACAGTACATCAAATGGTATTGAAAATCATGCAGAAATACCCTGTCAGGCATTCCTTCATTTCTGTGACTTTGGCCTGCTTCTACAAAGATGAAGCCTGTCACACTGGACAGTATAAAATTAGGGATATAAGGGAACCAAAGGAGTTTGATATTAGTAGTAAATTAATTATTTATGGAAGCACATTCTAGAAATCTGCTTTCACTTCTAAAAGATGAGGGAATATTCTGGAGTTGATTCTCAGCTGCTTGAAGTGGGTAGTGTTTGTTTTTCTGCTAGCATCACACCTGTAACCATAAAGTAATTCATGTGTATATTTTGTGCAGTTTAGCAATCTAGTCATGTTCTTTAATCCTCTCATAGGCTGTGTGCTGCGTTCCGATATCTACACTTTCTTGTTTTGAACACACCCTTTTGAACTTAGGCAGTCAAACCTGTACAGAATCAAAGAAATGAGGTCTCAGAATCAAAGAAATGAGGTTTCATGAATGTCTGATGCCCTATCCAACTCCACTCTCTCCTACATTTAACACTTTCCTATTACATACAGAAAGCATCTTGATTCATGTATACAGCCCTTGCCTTTGGCACTGACACAACATAGCAATGTGCTGTAATCGTTCTTTGATGAGATCTGTTGGCTCCAATAATAATCAATTCTTACTATTGGTCACTCAGTGTGCAATCTTGCAGTTTGCTCTCTTGGAGTTTTTCTTGTTTTTTTGACCTCAATTCTAAACCACTCCTGTGCAATAATCTTGCCCTGTGCTGTGGTTAGACAGCACAGAACACAAACCCAAGGAGGTTATAAAGAACTAATTTTCACAAGCAGGTGTCAAGAATGTCAAAGAAGCAGAAAGAAGTTGGCACTGGGAAAACAAAACAAAACAAAACAACAAAACAGAGAAAAAAAAGTGCCAGTGAAGCTGGCAAGTATTTAAGAGATTAGCTAATACAGAGCTGCTGCACTGCCACAGTTAGGTCAGTGCATGATATTCCAACTAAAATCTGCTCCAGTTCACATAGGCTACATTACAATCACAGCAGATACCAAGTGAATTGTAGAAGCAACTGCACAGAAACCAGACTTTTGCCACATTACAGAGTGGCAGATGATGCCGATCCTCCCTTCAGACCTCAGCAAGTATTGCTATGCAAGAGAGGCCTAAAGCAGGCACCCAGTTACCCAACTATGGACAGAAGCAACAGGTTCTTCATAGCAAAGAACTGACACTAACATACTCGGTTTTTAGAAACAGACATACGTGCATCACCCACTTACTAGCAATTTAGTTGAGCATTTTCTGTCCTAAATGACACAAGGAAAATTTAGTGTTACTCCAAAAGCTATCCAGAGCTATTTTCCCTCAGGAAGAATATTTTATTTTGCAATATTATTGACAGTAGCAGTTCTACACAAGATATTTCAGAAGCTGTGGGTCAACCATCAGTCCACTAGTTTAAGCAGCAGAGTTTCCAAGGAAACAACCCTCCTTTCCCTGTGAGTATATCCAGATGTTAGGACAGAAGCAACAATATTTTGGGTTCCCTTCAAATACAAAAATCTTAAGCAGACCTAGAATAATTTTGTCAAGAGATAATGCCATGTCTTCTTTTCCAGATGTAAATTTAGTCTTTTTGATTTTTTAAGAACTAAGTGTTGCTATGAGCTGCAGTCATGTTTTCTAGAATTAACCACTGCTGTGTCCAGATTCCCCACTTTCTAAAGCAAGTTTTTGGGAGATGTATATTCTTGTCTGTTTGATTGTATATGAGTGTGTTACCATAAAGGAAAATCCTGTGGTCTGGTTTATGATCATAAAATGAGAATTACAATTGCCTTAGGAATTAACCTCCTCCTTGAAAATAAGGAACAATTTATGTAGTAAGCCAATGGCACCTGAAGGTGGAGACTGAACATCCTCCAAGACTAAATCCTGCACTTGAATTATCCATCTGACAGGCAAACAGCATCCAGGTGACCAGAGACAGAAGCCACATTTACCATTTAAATGGACTTAATTTTAGTCTTCCTTTCCTTTAGTAGTTTTGTTGCTTTTTTCCAGTACCTTTCTCAAAATATGAGCCTGATTCAGAGGCCACTGACTTGATTTTAGTATCCCAACCTAAATTGGAGGCATTGTTACACTTCAGATTAGGTTGGAAGACAAAGAACTGCCAGAGATGAGCAAACCTCACTGATCTATTCAGTAGCAGAAACCAGGTTATTCTGCTCATTGCAGCCTTGATTTTCTACTTCCCTCTGGAATCGAATGAGCCTCCCAAGTTGTGCAGCCAGGTTAGCGAGGTCAGCCATGCTTACTGTTTCAAAAACAATCAACCTTCTGTCACAATCTCCCAGGATAATTCAAGAATCAGGGCAATACCACTCTTACAGAAAGCAAGTTATTCAGAACACTTCAGAGATTTGAACCCATCATTTCATTCTCATGAGGCAGAATGAGGATTATTTGCTCACCTTCTCTTCATTTGCAGCCAGTAAGGATTCCATCCCTATCTTCAACCGTTGAACTTCCTGATCTAAAAATAATTTAAAAAAATATTTTTAGGAAAGCACACTTGCTATATTTAGTGTAAACAATATATGTTTTGTGATGCTCTCCTTATGTTATTATGAGTAATCAAAACCATGTCAGTGGTACGGCAAAATGTGCTACTAAACTACATTTAACTTGGGGCTTTCCAAAAGCTGAACTATTAATAGCATCCCAAAACACAAACATGCTGGGTTTGCTTATAAAAGGCTAGATAGTACTATTTTATACTCTAAAAGTCAAGTAGTGAAAAAAAAACCTCAAAGAAACATTGAAGCTTATTTTACCAAAGATGAGAGTGTTATTTATTTACGGAAATAATTTTAAGTATGATTGAAAATTAATGATATTCCATCTGAGAAAAGAACTCGCCAGCTCATGAGAAGCAGTTCAAGGGCATTCCTGAAACTTGGGCATGAAAAATAACAAAAGCTAGTTTGATACAAAGAAAAGTTAAAATCTACATCAAGAACTAATACAGAGTTGCCTCACAATTTAGTGTTAGGAGATGGAGGTTATTCAGGGATGTTACACTCGAATCAATATAAACACACTCTCTGAAAACTGATGAGGTTGTTAATCACTTTACCCTAACTTTGCTGAATGAAATATTTCATTTCTTTACTACATACAACTCCTAGCAAGTCCTCCAGTACTAACCTATACTAAATCAAGTGTAGATGATGGAGACAGAACCTGAAGCGGTTTCTCTGTTGTAAATGCCACGCAAGGAATTTATGTTTTGATATTAAAACAGACCCACTTGTTTTGCAAAAGACTAACAGATGTGGCAGGTATGAAGTGAGAGAAAAGAAAGAAAATCAATAAATAGCACCTTTAAAAAAATGTTTTGTAACTAGATGTTGAACATATAGTGTCATATCTAATTGCAAAACCTGTAATTAGTTTGTCTTGTAGTGATTCTGAAAAATACAAACTTTGTGATGATTAAGTTTTGAAACATGTAAATGAACCTTGCAAACTTTTCTGTTGGAAGAGAGAACACTTAGTAACACGACATGCATAGACACAGCCCAATCAAAAACTAAAGGCAGCAGGCAGGATGCAAGCAGGTGGAAGAATTTGAGAGACATCAAAAAAAAAAAGAAATTAAAAAGCACAAAAATCACAGTCCTAATGATTTCTCTTTACAAATATTAGACTTCAAAAAGAACTGGTGTCAAGGTATTTTAAAGCGCTTTAAAGCAAACTTTACTTACAAAATTGACTTTACTCACAATATTTAAAACATCAACTATGGAACCAGTTTTGTTCAGACTGTTGTAATTTAATTTATTGCAATGATTAAAGAAAAAGGCAGCTCAAATCCTTCCCCTTCAAGGAAGGAGAATTTGAATTAAATTGAAATTAATTAATTTTCATTGAAGTCATCTTTCCAGAAATTATATGGTATGGGTTTCACATATCTACAAATAAAAAGAGGTAAAGGTTAAGTTTTGGCTCTATTAACCTTGACAATGTCCCTTTGAAGTCCAACAATCTCATTTGTGAACCTTTGATTATTTTTTTTTCTGAAGTAAAATCTTACTAAACAGGGCAGGGAGCTGTCTGCTTGCTGCAAGCAATGAAAGCAATGTCTCATGTATATTACAATTAGACAGCAAATCTAAACAAATGAATTATTGCTGCAGAGGGCATCTGAGTTATAGTTTGTGTGAAAAGAAGAGAGATAAAACCAAAAGTGAATTGCAAGGCTTACGTTTTTCTTTTAGCCTTCTCTTATAAACTTCCTCTACGATGGTAAATGGTGAGAGTCAAATAAAGTATGTAGAAAAAGCACATATTAGATAACTTTTGCAATATAATCAGAACTTGCATTCTAGTATACAAGTACATTGATATTAATTTTCAACTGTCTTTGAGAAGACCACTGAAGAATCTGATAACTCAATATTTTTTTGCAGAAGAATTATCACTGCTGTTTTCTTTCAAATATAGTCTAAGTGGTTTCCTTAAATACAGCCTAAAGAGTCTGTATGAGGTTTGATTCCTGTCCTACGGGAATCAAGGACACTTCCACTCATCTTCTGCCTGAACAGGAACAGACACAAAACTAAGCTGGAAGTTGTTTGATTTATTATTATACCGCTATCTTTCCTTTGAAATACCATAAACTACTTGGACATCTCATAGAAAACACACAACTCTATTAGTAGAAGAGTTCCTCTACAAAACACTGGAATTAGACAATTTTTTTAGTTAGACATGCAGTTCTCTACATGCATGAGCTCTGCAGGTGAGTGAAGTCAGAACCAAGTATGTGTTAAGTCACTTCTTTGGAACAAACAACAGTCAAAATACAGTGTCTTCTAGAAAAGACACATCTGCATTAATTCCTGTAAGGATAAGGAGGTAGCACAGCATCTGAGAAGTCATATCTCAACATGGGCACTCTTTGGAAGTGTTAGTGAACACCATAAAAGTTAGTGCAGCTATGCTGATGCAGTGCAGTAAACTACACACAAATATTCTTGCGTGAATTACACAAGGAAAAGGTCACTCATATCGTATTGCTCATGGCCCAGCAATTGACAGAAGCACCAAGAAGTCAATATTTCAGAAAGCTGTGACATGACTGGCTATTACCAAAGGCTAAACAAACTGAGGGGTTTTTTTTTGCCATTGGCCTCTACCAATAGTGCTGATATAAGGCAGAACTCTCCAATATAATACAATCATGGAACAACCCAGGCTGGAAGTGACCTTGAAAGACCATCTGGTCCAATCTTTCATGAGAGAGGGAGCCTAAAGGAGAGATAGTCCTGAAGAAGGGAAATATGTGAATCGATGACTATGTTTTAGAATGTCTGGGCACTTAAACACTCTGTTTACTACTGTGACTTCCTTTTTTTTTTTTTTTTTCTTTAAAAACCAGAAATTGTAAAGACTTTTCAAAGAAATTTCAATACACAAAAATACATTCCCACTGAACTACATTGACTCTTTCAGATGATAGAAAAAATTTCCAGCAGAAGCTGTTTCACTGCCCTTAGGACACTAATTCAATTTGTGCTGCCTCTAGGTTGGGAGAGAATTTCACACATCAAAGGCCTCTAACTCTACCAGAAGACAAAATAAGTTTGCATCATTTTTCCTCTTAAAATAAATTCTGGAAGTCTGTTGTGTGTCCCCTTGTATTTCCTTGTATTTCTGTGAAATAGCCAAGCTGCTACCAAATTTAAAGCAGGGTTTTGATTTCCCCTCCTCTTACCTCTTTCTGCCACTTCACTATGTGATGAGGTCCTAGACAGCTGACATTGTAAGCGTTCTATTTCTGCATCTTTGAGAGCTAATTGCTCTTGAAGCTGGGCTATCTCAGCCTGAAAGACAGTACAACAAATTCAGCATAACATTGTCACCGATTCTCTGTGATTCTTTCCCACGAACTAGAAGACTTCCAAGCGTAACACTTGGATTGCTGTCCTGTTCACACCTCAGGGCATTTCATAAATGCTGTAACAATCGTACATATTTCATGCTGGTACTGTCAGAGAATTGTAAGGGTTGGAAGGGACCTCAAAAATCATCTAGTCCAACACTTTCCAGAAGCTCATCTTTTCCAATGCCATTAGCTCTCGGAGAAGAGAGACTTAATGAAAGGTACTCATGTAGGTAATTCAAGGATTCATGTAGGTAAAGAAACTCTGGACAAAGTTTATCATTACTACCATGTTGGTCATAGAGTAAGGACTATTATAGGGCAACTCTTGAGTTTTGCATAAAGACCACTAAAATATAACAAAGCATTTTTCAAAAGATACCATTTTTTTAAATCCTACTTGCTACTTATTAATATATCTCAGACTGTATTAATGCTAAGCCCTCTTTTCAATTTGATAACAAAATTTATCCTTCACATCAGATACTACAGCAAACAGGCTGGAAGCAAAGCATGGCTCAGAAAACAACCACATACATACAATAAAATATCAGGGGTTCTTTACACTTACTGCCACTTGTGCTGCTACTAGATTGGGACAGAATATCATACATTACAGACCTCAGTATTACAGAGGGTAATATCTGGTGATTGCCCAGCTTGAAATACAGTTACTCATGTCTTTCCTATGTATGAGAACATTCATCAGCAGCATACTTTACTAAGTCAGTAGCATCATTAAGATTTTTTTCAGCAGCTTTAAGCTTCTATGGATCAACACTGCATACCAAAAGCATACCAACCCTCCTTGCAGTTAAAGAAAAAAGGAAACAAATAGTCACTAATGTGACTAGTTGTCCAAAATACTAAAATAAAGCAGGAAAAAATGCAAAATGCCAAATGACATTATCTGACAGGGAAAACCATAGACTAATTTCCTCTAATATACACAATTACTTTCACCAGGAAGCAAGCAGCTGGATGGCAGTAAAACATCACCACTCTGCCTGCAATTCCATATGGAATAGAAGAATCTGCCTTTTTGTGTCTCTGAAGGGCTCCAATACATCCCAGTGACTAATATGCTTTTTATATCCAGCCATGGAAGTATTCCAATTCCTCATCTAAGAAGCTGGAACAACAAGAAAACAAAAGCTGGAGACCTCTTAATACCCGATTTGGATTTGTCTTCCCTGGTCTATTTGATCTCATAGCTCTGTTCAATGCCCTCTTTCCCTTTAACGTCTCGTTCCTGTCACCTCTACAATTATGTTTCTACCTCCTCTTTCTTTTCCTGTGCTTTTCTTCCTTTATAGTCCTAAACCTTCCCTCACTCAATGGGTTTTGATTCTTCTTTCTTATTTTCATTCTGCTTCTTCATTTTCCATAATCTTTATCTTTCTTGGCTGCTGGCCACACACTGCTTGAGAAAATATTTTCCCAAAGACTGTTCATATCCACCACGTCAGAGAAAACACTGTCATGGATACAAGAGTTATTATCTTAATAGAAAAAAAAGACACGACAGCAACATTTAAATATTCATCCAAGAATTCTCAAAAGAAAGAAATGTTAATACAAATAAGAGCTGTCTGTCATTTTGGGATGAAGCTACTAAATATTAAAAGCAAAATTTTGTTTAATAATCTGTTTCTTCTAGATCCAACCATACCTCAAAAAAAAACCAGACAGGGATTATAGCAGTGCACAAAAGTGTAGTGATTGCAACATAGAAGTGTACCTCAACAGGGAAAAATAATAAAGTGCTTGTTAATCTAGTGGAAAAGGGCTACAAATTAAAACTAGAAGTACAGTGCAACTCTTCAACAATGAGAATATTCAACTAGGAAAATTAATTACTAGAGAAAATGATTAAAAGTTTCAAATGTCGAGTTTCTCCAGATTATGATCCAACAGCTTTCCAAGATTTAAGGTCAACAGAAGGGTAAGGTAGCTATGCACTTTGGCATACACGAAGCCAAAGCAGATGATCTAATGGTATATTTTGGGCTTAATGTCTACTGAAATAAATTCCATAGTAAATGAACACCCAACCAACTTTGCATGTCTCTTCTCTTTGGTCTGCAAAGCATATTCCACGGAGTCTTGTCACAATTACACAAATTAAAGACAGAAAACCTTCAAAGAAGACTTTCCTCTGAACAGGTCTTTTGTAAGTCAAAATGCTTTTTTTTTGTGTTTGTTTGAAACAAGAACTACAAAACCGAGGATGCAAAAGGTACAAAAAGGAGCTACAAACACTTTAAATCAAAATACTTGTTCTAAAGACTGTTGAAAGAAACTTAATTTTATAGCAGGAACCAACACAAGGCAATTGTAAAAGAATTAAATACTGATGAGAAGTGGACCATATCCCCAGCTGAAATAAGCCTGTCATTAGCAAATGCCAAGTACTCTGCTTACTTTAGTCGCTTTTAATTTCCACTCGTATTGATTTCTTTCATTTTCCAGTTCTTCCACTTTAATTTTGAGGTGTCTAAGTTCCTGAAGCAAACCCTGAAAAGAAAGGAAGAACAGCAGCCAAAATTAAGATTTCTCTAGTAGATACCAATTTCTCATAGTCCTGAATTAGAGATCATGCATGAACCAAACTGTAATCAACAATGAACAACCACATTCAAAACTGTGACCTAATCTAAGAACACAAAAACTATTTTGAATTAAGAGATAAGAGCTTTCAAGCTTTCCACTCGAAATGATGAACTAATTTCTTAGTCTGGTGACTATGCCTGGTGAAACCACGTGTGTGCCAGCAAAAATTAGTAAAATAATCCACAACTGCAGTCTCACATTATATTTATTATTGGAGCTTTTTTTGGGGAGGACTGGGGTTTTTAATGTTGTTTTGTTTTGGGTTTTTTGTTTTGTTTTTCCACCATCTCGGAAATTAAGCAGAAACTGAAAGATTATTGACATTCATAAAAGTGACAATCCTCTCCCCAAATGGATATTTAAACTATTTACCAATAACAGACTAGATAGTGTTTATACAATAGATACAATCAAATGTGACTACATATACACTCTTTTAGCATTGATGTTTGCTACTTAGCAATCTGAGTTGATGCAGCCTAAAGCTGCAGCCAAACAGACTTTCTAACACTCTCTGTTAGAAACACCACTGACAAAATTGTGTCTAAAATCTCCCTTCTCCATTTCCTTGACAGAATCGTATCTCCTTCATAATGAAGGACAATATTATTAAATCCTTGATGGAATTCTGACAAGAGCAAATACCTTAAAATGAGCTGAGGAAAGGAAAAATTAAGAAGGGAAAGCCAATTTTGGAATCCTGGATAGTATGTGCATTAAACAGCAATACTAATACTTGGGGTTAAATTCATGTTTATTTTGAATGACTCTCAAATTTGACCCTCAGATTAGGTCTCCGATACCGCAGCTTGTACTATAGTCTAATAATTCATTAATCAGTTCCGGACAGAGGAACTATTAACAGTACTAATAAATCAATAGCACTATTTTGAAAATAGGCATCATACCCAAATGAGTTATTTTTGTAAAATAAACCTATGAGAAAAAAAAATTGTCACAATGTAAGAAGAATACTTATTAAATGAGTTCTGGGGATCCAATTTCTATCCAAAGAGATGTGGCAACTAAAGTTAATGGATTTAAAAGTAAATATTAAAATGGACTTTTTTCAGACATTAGTATCATTCCACCTTCAGTAGATTTAAGCAGTTTATACACAAAGTAGCTTTTCTTTTTCCACGTGACAGTTTTGATCAAATACAACTAGGAGCTGTAATGTAAATTCAAAAATTTACATTACAAAAACGTCAGAGGTGAGAAAAGTTTGAGATTTTCTATTTTAAAGGTATAAGCACATTATTTTTATTATGATTCTTTTAATTAACTTTAAACATTACCATCAGAAAAATGATATATTTCAGATAGTCTTACCCAAAACTGTATTTATTTGTGTCAAGCTTTTAAGACACTCAGGAATTAATAATCTGTGTTCAGACTGGTTAGGGTGCATCATCGTGCACAGCTAGGGTAACAGCAGTGTGAGGAGAATTAACCAACTACCAAACCATGCTAGCATGCTGCATATCAAACAGACAAATCTCAACTAAGAAAAAAAACCAAACCAATCCCAAAAAAAAGAAGAAGAAAAGAATCCCAACCCATGCCACAACCAGCACTACAGACCTGCAAGTACAATGAAAATCAAAATCCTGAAAAACGTGATTGGCTTTTACTGATATCTGTGCTTTAGTAGGCAGATATCAATGGTGACCAAATTTGTCACCATTTGTCACTTTAATTTGTTCAAGGGGGTGTCTGGAGCGTTTGGGGTTTTTTTTGGTCATTTATGACCACCTCATTCTTTGTTAATGAAAGACATAAAGATTAATGCCAGCAATTCACAACATAGCTCTGGTTAGCAGAATTTAGAGGCAATACACAAGTTTCTGCTAAGGTGTGCTTCTCGTACATCACATTGAGAACAATTCTTCTGGCTGACAGTCTCTACCACTGATCTCGGACTAGATTGAGGACCATCAGGAATCAAGACTGGTTTCCTATCTTGAGACTTTCTTTCTTGGATTCTACTATTAATTTCCAGCTGCAGTCTACACATCTGCTCCTGTAGCTCACTGATCAAGTTCACTACTGACTGAAGATATGGAAGAAAAGAAAAAAAAAAAAGACAAAAAAAGAAGACAGGTGAGAAAGGAAATGATGCAAAGAAGAAATTTCAACAGTTGCAGTACAAATAAATATATGAAGCACATCAAAAGCAGATTAAAAAAAGACAGATTATGCATGTAGAATGGAAACATGAATAGAACAGGATCCATATTGCAGACTAATTAATGATTCTGATCCCAATGTGAACATCAGAATTTGTCCCTTCATTTTTGGAAACTTATACAGTCACATTAAGTCAAACATCAGGAAAAACTGGCATATACTTCAACGTGCTGGCTCTGAGGAACACTTTTGCTGAAATAAGACTTGATTATATTCATTTACAAAGCCAAATCATCCACTAAGAAGTTATGAAGTGCTCATTGGCATCATAAGCTATTCTTTCACAGTTTATACACAAAATTTACTGGTAAAGTAATTCTGTTTCCAGGTCTACCATGGGTCAGAAATGTAACTCCACTAGCTAGTCTGCTAGCTAGGCAGTATCTTGACATGGAGAGAGGTAAGCAACGTACATAGGAAAATCAAAGGATGCCACAGAAGAAAAAGCAATGGCTTTAAAGTGCACTAATTTGATGGCCAGGTTCTTGGACTTGTGTGCATCAGTGATGCACACAAAACAACCCAGCTACAGAAAGCCAACCAAAGTATTAAAATGTATATAGTATTTCGCTTAAATTCTCTAAGTCAGTAGCAAATAGTGCTGGATATTTTCTCAGGTATTACAAGTTTGGAGTGGTTATTTTTCCCTCAAATTTCATGTACATTAACAACATATGTTTTTGTGATTTCTGAATCTCCTGAAGTGGAATAAATTTGATGAAATGAATCTAATCTCCCAAAGGAATGGAAAATATTTTAGTGAACAGAACAACAGGTGACATACCATAATTTAAAAAAATTCCTTCATTACAAAGCACAACAGTCCTCCTGGAATCTCAGCTCTCAATAATCTCAAAGCTACAAGGACAGGACACTATTCTGACCAGTTAAGTATTTAACTCAACCAATCTCAAACTGCATCAGCATCTAAAATCAACTTTAAAACATTCACAAAGACTTCATTTCAAAAGTGTATATATCATTTAGGTTAAAAGAGTTTCACATCAGTATAGTATTTTTCTATTCTTAACATAAAATTCAGAAAAGAATTTGCATATATCTCACTTAATACATTTAATTCTCAATCAGGATTACAATGTGACTTCTTTCATCCAACAAACCTTTAATGCACGTAAATGACAATTAGCTCTGTAAACAAAAAATTAGAAAGAATACTGGGCCCCAGCACATAGACTCTGAAGTATCCAGTCTTTCATAGGCTGCCAAGTTCTCCCAGAGTTGCATAGGTTAAGAAAAGTTCCCCTGGGTGAAACCATATCCTTCATATGTTGAGTGGCTACATTAACCACTTTGCAGCAGCACAGTAGAACACTGGTGAGGAGAACATCCCCCTAGCTAACTCATCCTCCTAGCAGAGCACTGCAAAGCAGAACACCCATAGTACTTGCTGTACTATGATATTATCATCAACTCCTCCACCTTCCATGCTTTGATTTTGGTTATATTTTACCATTGTCTGCACAATCAGATACCTCACTAAGTAGCATCAGATGGAGATGGGAGTTGTCAGGACATACTTCCATCTCCCTTGCTTTCTTTTCAGCACTAAGGCTTTAGTCTGTGCTTGTGTTTGACAGAGAACACTGTTAACCTGTGTGAGGTTCTGAAGAACCACTGCTCAAACAAGATGCACAGACTTTTGAACAGAAACTGACAGCTCATCCAGTTGTGGCAACATATGAGAGTTCAGAAATACTTCTGCTGCCTTGTAACTCTTTTCTCTTTTTGCCTTAAATGGAGAAAAAAAAAAAGGGGAAATACTATGCATCCACACAGACTTCCCTCAGGGCAAATGACAGTACAGAAACGGCAGAAACCCGTTGAAGGATGAGACGTCTATGGAGAAGAAATAGATGAACTTCAGCCGCAATATATGCCTTCACAGTTGCTTCTACTTTCAAGGTAGAAAAGGCTTATCATTTTTGACATTCTTTCACAGCATGAAAATTTATCAACACTAAGATACTGTATCTTGAATTGATTCAAGTGAGACAGTACACCAAATTTCCCAGTGGGAGTCAGCAGCCCATTGCCTCCAGTTTCTTTTAAATTGTAAGAAACTGTGCACTGAATATTTGATTTAGAAGAGTGTACCCAAGAGCCACAAAACACTTCCTAAGAGCTTACAGCAAACTTCAATCCTCAGTGCAAAAGAGGAAAAACCATGCTAAGAAAACAAAAGTCATAAGAAGGGCTGTTGAGCAACTTTAAGAAATTGCTACATCATGAAATTACATTTCCAAAGTTTCTAATGATTTGTAGTGGTTTTGTCTGGGCCAGGTTTGGTAGTGGGGAGGCTACAGGGGTGCCTTCTTTAAATAAAGTTCTGCCAGAAGCTTCTCGTGTAGCTGATGGCTGATGCCAGTCAATTCTAAGATGGACGCTACAACTGACCCAGGCCTGGCCAATTAGTGACTGTGGTAACAACTCTGTGAGTAACGTATTTGAGAAGTGGTTGCTGTGCAGTTGCTAAATGGCAGCAGGAACAGGGAGTGAGAATAGGAAAACATCTCCACAGACACCAAGGTCAGCGGAGAAGAAGGGGGAAGACGGTGCTTGGGCACTGAAAGAAATACATTCCTGTGACCTGTGGTGAGGACCACAGTGAGGCAGCTGTGCCCCTGCAGCCCATGGAGGCCATCAGGGAGCAGAGACCCACTCACAGCCCATGGAGAAGCCCACACTGCAGCGGGTGGATACCTGAAGGAGGCTGTGACTCTGTGGGAAGCCCACACTGGAGCAAGTTCCTGGCAAGACCTGGGAGCCCCTGGGGAGACAGGAGCCCATGCCAGAGCAGGTTTGCTGTCAGGACTTGTGATACTGTCAGGGACCCAGGCTGGAGCAATCGGCACCTGAAGGACTGTTCTCCTGGTGGGTGACCCACACTGCTCCCATGCTGGAGCAGTTCATGAGGAGCTGCAGCCCATGGGAAGGACCTACGCTGGAAAAGTTCACAAGGGACTGTCTCCGTGGGAGAGACCCCACACTGTAGCAGTGGGAAGTGTGAGGAGGCCTCCCTGACAAGAAGCAGCGACAAAGTCCATCTGCAATGAACTGACTGTAACTCCCATCCCCTGTGCTACTGGTGGGAGGGAAGGAGAGTCACAGAAGCTCAAGGGCTGGATGGGAGAGGGCAGGATGGGGGAAGGTGTTTTAAGATTTGGTTTTTATTTCTCAGCTCCCTGTTCTTACGGTTCATTAATAAATCAAACCATTTTCTCCCTGAGTTGAGTCTGTTTTGCCAGTGACACTGATTGCTGAGTGATCTCCCTGTCATTATCTCAACACACAAACTGCTTGTTATATTTCTCTCTCCCCTGTCCAGTTTCGGAGGGAGAGTGATGTTATGTCTTGGTGTGCACATAGCACACAGCCAGGGCTAAACCACCACAGGCTTCTCAGGTAAGAGAAAAGCTACATAAAATCCATCCAGGGAGATTTCACAAACCTTCATAGCATCACTACATCAAAAGTAGAACATTATTCCACAAAAAGAGAATTAAAATGACAAAGCCAAGAGTGAGATGGTCCAGTTAGAAGCAGCTATTATCCCAACTACAGTGTTTTTTTACATATATATGTGTATATATATATGTATATACACACAAACACATAAACAGCACTTTAAATTTAGCATGTGCTTTTGAAGGGCTGGACAAGCAGCATTCAGTGTGAAACTAATACCTTTGAGAGGAGGTTAACAATGCTTGATAAACTCTTTGCTGTTAATCAAAATTAAAACTAAACTACAGCTGCATGAAATAAAATCAAACAAATCTGACCCATTAAAACTTGTTCATATTTAGAAGGATGTCTTAATTTGCTTTGTTTCTACCCAACCAGAGGAACAACTCGATAGATAAATTCTATGTGACTGGAAACAGCTGCTGCAAAAGAGGCTGGTACAAAATCAGAGTGCAGGGCAAACATGTTTTAGCTGTATTATTCTTCAGTAGCAAATTTAAATTTTATAAAATCCAGAATTATATTTAGAATTGACAGATTCAGCCATGAAGTATAATGAATGAGCTGTTTAAAATGGTTAACTACTTGGATGCCTTTGTAACACATGCACTAAGGTGAAAACTGAGGACTACTACTACTGACAGTAGCAAATCTGTCAAATCAGTGCTTTGTTCACCTCTGTCAATCCTAAACTCCATCTTGGAAGCAGCAACTGGTTAGCTTCAGTCTATAAGAAAAGCTCTGTCACCCATGAATTTGTTCCATTTATGTAAAAAATACTAATTGCAATTTCATTTAAGGCACAATATGCTGTAAGAACGTGTTGTAGTAGCCACAATATTCAGAGACATGATTACAGCAAGATTAATTTCACTCAGTCACTATCAGTTTGGAGAACTGTCTCACTCTGAAGTGGTTAGGTTACCAGAACACAGCTGTATATGCATAAACAAGGGCAAACAATACTGTTTGTGTACATAAGACTTGTTTATTCACTAGAAAGTTGTAGTTGGGCAGTGGAGGCAAGGCCTTCAGGAAGACAACCAAACTACGACCAAGTGTAAGAGCATAAAGAAAATAATATTACTAAATTTCATTCCTATGTTTGAAGTTGGGTTTGTACTGAAAAATTAATGAAATTTACAGTAAAAGGAGATGAAATAGGGTTAAAGCGTTATAACTCAAGTAAACATCAAATTTGATGGAAAGCAAACCCCGCTTATCTTGGCAAATGGGATTAATGCTTATTCAGGACAATCTGAAATAATTTTTTAAATGGCTCAATGAGCAAACTGAAAATGCTGTTTATTTCCCATTGCTTTGCAGCATCCATTTCCCTTGCTTTGTATACACAGGTTTATGACTTTCAACAGCCCAGAAATCTAATCACATCTTGGAGTAGTTAATAATTCAGGGCACATTTAACACAATGATTCTCAACTTTTCCATCAGATTAGAACCCTTTTCCATCTTGGCTGGAATGTTTCCTATCACTTAGCGATACAACAAAGACTTTCAAGGCCAATAAAGCTCAACTTTTCCATCCACAAGTGCCACACACCTTGTTGCAGTGGCAGAAGAATTTCTTAGCCTAGCCTTCATCACAGGCCCAGACCTACCGGGTATTTAATAGTCCTATCAGTGCAAATATTCTCAAAACCTTTGCTGCTTTCCAAGAGTCAGGTTGACTGTGCATGTCCTGCAATCATTTAGGCAACCTTATCCTGGTATTCAATGTAATAGGAAGTGCTGAAGGCCTCTCAGGAAGGCAGCTGCTGGGAGAAGGCAACCAAGCACTGCACAAACCTGTTCAGATTTTCAGGTAGTATGAGGCTGCTTAGGCCTTCTGTACACAAGACACTGACAATTATGGGTGAAAGAGTATGAGAATGCCACAGATGGTAAAAACAACAGCAGCTGGTGCCTCTCTGTCTTGCAACCTCTGCCAGAAATTGTTCTCTTTAAGCTATCTTTTAATCTCTAAAGAAAACTTCAGAGGATAAGTCAAAAAACAAACAAACCCCAAACATATTATGTCACTGCAGGTAAATTACTTATACATAGTTATCTAATATTCCACTAGCAACTTTATGGAGAGCAAACAGTCTTCTAACATTGACTTAGGACGGTATGAAACCCAGGCACTGTGAAGCAGTAAGTCTTTTTTTTCGGTCAGCAATGTCAAAAACTTGGGCCTAGTAATCCTCCCTTGCCAGGTAATCCTCTCCTGCTAGTTGGACCCCTTACAGGGCCACTGATTAGGGAAACACATAGCAATTCACATGAATCATTCTATTTCATAACAAGTTTCTTTCCCAGCTCCCGCCTGCTGCTCACTACCATGAAATGGACGATGGTCATACGATTCCCTGTTTCGTATACTCTTTCTTAACCATTATGGTAAAAAGCAAGGGTGTTTTTTGATATCTAGAAATCTCCATATCTGAAAAGGAGTAAGAATTAGCATTGACTCCAATGCATATCATTTTTCAGCACTATTTATTTTCCAACCACAAGGAGAAAAGCTCATCTGAGGAAAATCCCCTGCCTCAAGTGCCACATGCATTCAAATCACTGATCATCTAAGTGTTTGTAGCACTCCTGATACTACAGAGCTAACAGTCTTTTCTACCACATAAACAAGGAAGATCTGGCATGGCCATGCCAGTTCAGCTCCTGTGGAAAGGAAAGGGTTAAGTGAACACCAGTTGTAATGTGTGCTTCTGGAAGGGACTTTGTGCCTTGATTAAAGCCAAATAGCAACCTCTGAAAAGGGATAATGAAAGAGGGGAAGAGAAACCACATCTTGAAACCACATAATCATATTCCTCACTGAACTCACAGGATCAATGATACAGACTGTGTTGTAAGCATGGAAAATTCTATTGCATACCAATTTCAGTTCAAAAGCTCAGGTGTATGACAGATTAACATAGACACACGAGAAAAAAAAAGAAGAAACAGGATAATAAAGAAACTCACCTCTGCTTTGTTCTGTTTCTCTTCATATTCACTCTGTTCCTTTTCCATACCAACCAGCTTAATCTTCAGGTCTGAAACTTCAGCCATTAGATCTAATTTCTGAGTCTCTAGTGATGTTCGACTTAGCAGCTCCTGAAAGCAGAGTATTTTCTCTAGTTATTTATTTGAACACTGACAAAATGCTACATGTTATATTGGCAGACCCACAGAACAGTCTCTACCCTAGTATTTAATGCTTTCAATGTAAAATAAAAGTTATTCCCTTCAAAAGCCAGACTTGCTACTCCTTTACAAAGCAGAAAACACAGTTGATGTAAGCATTTACTGCAGGCAGAAAAAGTAACTACTGATATACAAAATAACGGAGTGACTGGCAAATTCATATGAAAGCAGATTTTTCTACTTCCCCTCACAGCATTATACTCTTTGAACCATTTGAACTGTGTGTTTCACATTCTGCAGCTATTTTCCCCTAATCTGTTCCCCCTGTCTCCTTATTTCAAGAAAATAGATGTATGGCAAAATTAATCCCCAGGCAAGACATGAAATCAGAAAACAATACTAAGGCTCAACAAAGACCTACAGAATGCCCCCATGACACATTACAAAACAGTTGGCTACTTGCTAAAATACTCATCAGACAAAGCTAAGTTTTAGTATCAAAATGGAATAATTTAGAACCTCCTATCATGTGTTATCCACTGAAGGATGTATTACAGAATGAGTACTCTAACAAAAAAGTACAAAATGCAAGCAACATTTCTGCAATCATACAAATAATACTTGAAAGTTTACAGCAGGTAACGTTTGTTAACTTTTGAAGGCTACACACTGTGGAGGGAACAGCAGTAAATGAAAAGTGGAATTTAAAAGGCAGTGGCACACCTAAGTAACAGTATCGAAGAGAAACAATCGACCATGACTTTTGCTTATGTGCCTTGAGTTTGCTTTTCAGATTGCAGAGAAAAGCATATTTTTGATAGAGCAGTATTGCTGTGTTTGGAAAACATTTCAATATTCAAACCTTCATTGTATTTTTCCGTTTTCAAGAAACAAAAAAACTATATTTTATATATAAAATGCATCTTCTGCCTCTATTTTCAAAGAAAAAAAACCCACACACATTCAAGAGTTGAAGACTTACTGAAAAATCAATACTGAAAAATTAACCTTTGCAAAGGAACGTAGGTTTCTAAATGGTTACATTTTTTTAAATGCTAAGTCATAACTCACCTTAGTGTTTTGAACATATCAAATACACTGAGGAACCACAGCAGATTCTGCTTTGAATCATGTGGAAGCGACTTAACTGAAGTTGCAACAGTTGTTTTGGGTCTATGCTCATGTTTCCACGTGATCAGAAACTGCCCTGTCCATCACCCTTTTCTTGTCTCTTCCTCTTCCACAAACTGTATGGTATGTTGTAGTCCATGGCTTCAAGCCAAGGAAGCCACAGAGGTTATTTTAAAAATTATACATGGGACTCAAATCTGCTCTAGATGTAAATTGTTTTAGTCTGGTGGGGAATACTGCCCAAATTAAAAATAGTACTAAACTTGCATCTGCATTGCAACACCAATTATCTAAGCCGCCCACTATTCCCAGTGCCATGCCCATTCCTGCTGACATTGACAATGATATTTGTGTATGGATGGGAAAATAAACAGAAATGGAGTCTCATGGTTTGTTTTTCTTCTCTGAATGAAATAAATCATGCACTAATCAGGAAAAGATAGTGCACTGACTTTTTTATTGAGAAACTCTAAGATTTAGTCATCTAATGAAATCCTCCATGGTAGCTGTTTTCTACAAAGGTGATTAAAAATTACAATTATAATTACAAATAACTCCTCTACCTTCAAGAAAAACATTTATTTGCACAAATTTCCAGAGGCAGATTCCAGTCTGGACTGGACCAGGCTCTGTACAGCTGTTAATACAGCAGAGTTCTGCAGATTATGACATAGCTTAAAAGAGACCTTTGATATGAACCAAGGCCTCTGAACATCAAAAAGGCTAGCAGGACAAGGTGACTTTGGCCCCATGGACAAACTCTATTCACTGTTGAACTGAAAAAAACATTTATAATTTCTTTTTTTTTCCCCACACTGACATGGTACTCCATGGTATGACAGGAAGATGTCTTTATGAGACAAGGAAACATGCCATCCCTCTAGAGATTTTTAACAAAAGATCTACCTTTGGAGTGCACCATCTGGCACTACTACTTATTTTTTCTGCAGACTCACAAATTACACTTAATTAGGCAAAGGAGAGTAATACCTCACTGCCTTCATTATGAGTTCAGTAGCTCCATGTGAACACTAAGGCAATACCTTGTTTAAGGGAGCACAAAGGCAGCTGATTTTTTTTTCATCAACTCAAAATTTTACAGTTTGTTCTGAAGCTGGAGAATCAGATTCTCAGCCAGTGTAAACTGGCATAAAACTCTTGCCTTAAAATAGACAAAATAGCTATCCCTAGTTTGTTTTCAATGGAGCTTCACTGATTTAAAGCAGCTGACAATTCCTCTTGCATCTAGAGAGTCTAACTTTTGCTTTGAAAGAAAGCGCCGTTTAAAGTAAATGTCCCCTGTTGAAATGGTAACATCTGGAAGCAATTATTTTCATCTTCAAGCAGATGCTCACAGTGAACAGCTCATTAAGAATGTGACCCATTTTGTTACAGAGAAATTACAGTGTATTTCAGTGGTATGATGCAACTTGAATTCATCCAGAATAAATATGCAATTGTAAGAAAAGAAAATACAAATTTATGTTATTGGCTTTAAAGCAAAAAAAGATAATAAAAGAGAGGCAAAATGGTAATTTGGGCTGTAGCAGCTTTAAAAGGAACTTAAAGAGCTGAAATATAGAACAGAAATAGAATATACCCTTTTTAATAAATGAAACACTTGTATCAAATTTTAAAATGTATTATAACTTCATTCATCAAAGTTTTGGTTTTTTAAACTCAACTTTTAACTTTAAAAATTAAGGAAAAAGGCTACTTTAAAGTAGAATAATTACAAAGATGATTCATGCAGAAGATACAATATGCATGTAGACAGATCAATGAAAAACTATTTCCAAAGACAACTGTAATTTTGAAATTCATACTGTACATTTTTCACACCTTTAATCATGTTTTCCAACATTCATAATGAAACTGAAGCACATGCTGTATATCTCGCTTTCACTTTTTGCTCTCTTGGAAACACATCTTATAAGGCTAGCTTATAAATTTGATATGACAGTTGTCAGCTGCAAGCACAGAATATTCTAGGATATTTAGCACTCCACACACCAGAAGAAATAATCATGCCATATGCTGATTAAGAAGTCATAAGTAAGATTTTAGTCAATTGAGGGGAAAACGTCAATGATCCCATTTCGAAACTTGCGCAGAGTACAAAACACAACACTAAAAAATTTCAGACTTTTCACCCTTATTAAAACAGTTGAGAGAGAGAGAGACATAGACCAAGCTACCTACCTGGTAAGCAAAATTCAGCAAGAACCACTGCTAATGAAGACTGCACTTTTAAAGTGCTGTGTGTCAGCTGTGGTAGAAATAAGATATTTGCTTAACTGAAAACACAGCTGAGAGCAATGTACATGTGTAATCAGCATGAAATGGTGCAAGTCAGTAGCAGAGAGTGAATTATAGCCTTCCAATTCATCATTTCCCATTATATAGTTAAGCAACAGAGAGGACAGAACTTCCCACTGCACTGCCAATTGGAACAACCCTTTGCATATGTCTGACAAGCAGATTTGTGCCTACATTAACTGTAAAATAACAAAACAGTGTAATGCTCACCTGAATAGATAAGCTGCACAACTTGGGAGCATGCTCTGGAAACCTTATGCCTCACCACTAGAGCTGCACAGAACACACTTCAAAATCTGAAACACTAAGCTAGCTGCTGGCAAGAAGTTCCTGCCTGCTATAAACAAGTGCTGAAATTCATCTAAGATCAGATAACTCAAGCAATTGAAAGTTGTAGGAATGATCCTTGCCGGCCAGCAAAGTTCCTGAGAGGCAAACAGATACAAGCCACATTTATAATCTGTAACCAGGATAGGATTCTGGCTCCCCTGAGCACAAGACAACTGCAAAACCATAACAGAGAAACACTAAACTGTGTTGAATTCAAGCACCCACTCTCATGCAACTCCTATTTGCATCTTTTAATATACTAGTTTTTAAAAGATTCTCCATCCTGCCTCACAATGGTCATTGTCTGGTGCACTTTCCGTGCTCCTTGCACCCAGGTAGAAGCTGGCAATAAACTAATAGGAGAAACAGAAATCCACTCATTTGCATCCAAGCACTGCAGTTTCTATATGCATTTTTAAGACGGAAAGATTCCTAAACCCAATTGCTTTGTACTTTGCAAGAGGATTTAATTGATAGAAGACACAATCACGTTTACATAATGCAACCACCTGACAAGAGCCCCTGGATTGCTTCTTGCAATTAAGTGTCAGAAATAATTTGGAAGGTGGAAAAACACCATCAAACTTCATCTAGGACTTAGTACAGGTCAGGTACCAGTAAGATACTGTGACACTGACCAGCATTTTTGTTGCCAAAGCAAACCATATGCTGTCACACTTTATGCCAGAAAGCTTCAATGGGAATTAGTATCTGTTAAATAAATCAAGTACAGCACAGGAATAGCAGGACGGTAACAAAATATTTTTACTCATTGTAATTACAGTAACAAATACACTTAAAAGAGTGGAGGTGAAATCTGTATGTGCAGGAAATTTACTTTTTAAACTGACTTAACACAGCTGTCAAGACTGACAGCACAGATTCCATAGCACCAATGTGTTTACATTATGTACGGCTGGTACTTTCTGTTAGGGGGCAATTTAGGCTTCTTCACAGAGCAAAAATTACAAGTTGATAGAAGGTTCCCCAAGGCTAACTGAGCAGATGTTCAACAGACTCTCTTCTCTTAAAAAAAGTATTTACTTCTTAAAAACGCCTGGGAAAAAAAAAGTACTAAAAAATGCCACAGACTGGCTTAGAAAAAAAGACATGTACCCATCACTGTTCTCTAAAATTGGCTGACATTTTACATTTAAATGCAGCTGATATACTGGGAATAGATTACACAGCATAAATTATTTTCATATTCCGTATTTCAATTTAGGAGGTTTTTGTTTGTTTGTTTGTTTCATTTCAAGACAAATTCATTGCAATGTGCTAAAGGTTGAGGCAGGCAACTATTCACAAGCTGGCATTTCCATATCCTTTACAGATCTGCTGACAAGACAGACATACCACTGGAAGGCAATTCAGCAAGAGCAAACTGGTGTCTTCCAGCCATGCTTCAAAAAATTTTTTTTAGCATTTACTATGAAGGATGAGGAGGCAAATTTGTTTCTTTGCCCAAACTGGAATCATATTTAAGGACTCATTACAAATTTTGCCATTGACTTTGTGACTTCAAATGACCAACTTTGTTTTAAAGAAAGAAAATGCACACACTTTGAAGGTGAAAAAAGGCTTTATCTTGATTAGCCTGTACCCTTACAAAAGGAAAATGTTGAGTTTGACACTGTAAGCATCACATCTTATGAAAACATACATGCATTATCTGTAACTCTGCACATCAGAGCATCCCTGCATCTGTTATGCAGGATTCTCTTGTTTCTCAAATGCTGAGGAGTTGTATTTTCTTTGGCTATTGTTTCATAAACATATAGGTCAAATGTACATCTCACCAGAGCCCTTATGCCACAACTTGACCTTTTCCGTGAGCTGTTTCAGTACACCAACCCAGTAGAAAAATGTCTTCTTAACCCCCAAGTTAGTTTTCTCCTAGTCACTGAGGAAAAAGTCTGATGATCATGAGACTCAGTACAAAATAACTTTCACAAGCACATGGTCAGGAACAGGGAGCAGGATCAAAGGATAACGAGGCACTCTTCTTTTTGTAGCAATAACATTTAGATTGGCTCAACTGATTTCTTGAAAGTTCACTTTTGACTATAGTGCACTGTCCTCTGGAGTAAAGAAGAATCATGATTTTCAGCAAAGATGCAGAAGTATCTGTTGCTACCATTCAAGATCCACCTTAAATGCTGAAGAACCATTTAATGTAATTTGTATAAAGTTTATTTTAGCTGCTGTTTCAGAAGTGTTTCCATGATCACTTTGTAGCAGGGTTCAAAACAACTGTGCATAAATCACAAGCCAGAAGGATTTTAGCCAGTAACCCCACCCTGACGAAGTGGACAAGTCTCTGCTAGTATAGATTCAGCAAAAACTATTTTGCAGGGTAGCATTGCATACCCTCTTTGTTATGTAACTACCAGATTTCATCATTAAGTATGTTTTCTGTTTTTATCACAGCATTTTGGGCACAGAGTTAATTAAGGGTCCATTTTCTTATAGTTCCCAAAATTAAAAAGACAGGGCTTATCCTGGGCTCAGGAATATAGTTTCCCAGTTAAGTTTATCCATCCTGCAGTTAGCTTAGTTGTACTAATATACATTAAAGATCTTTCAAGCTAGGGCAATTAACATTATAATTCCATTTTCCACTTAGAAAAAGCAATCCACTTAAGTTCGCAAAGGTAAAAATCAATGGAGTTCAATATACTGTAAATAAGCAAATAGAACCATAAAATGAAATTGTATTTACGTGCACCTCAGAAAGATAATAGAAGTCTTTCTGAAAAGCAACAATATTTGTATAGGTACAGAGGAGTAGATGATTTTTTTCTCACTAGAAATAAGTTAGTTTAATGTAAAAATAAATATTGTCTTGAAAGAACCACTGGAACAACTCAATGACAGTACTAGTAATTTTCATTTCTTTGCTAGGCGACGTGAACCTTGTGTAAGACACTGGCAACTAATGGCTGAGAAGATCTGAACGCAACTCTTCCCAAAACATGATTGATCTATCAGTCTATTGAAGGCCCCAAGGCTTGACACCCACTCTACTTTTGACAAATTAACTGCCAGGTGGCCTACTGGCCACATATCTTACATGAACGTCCCACTCATCACATTATCAAGTTATTCTCTCCAAATCTCAACTCATTCCCTGTAGAGAGTAAACTTTTCAACAAGATGAACTGAGAAGAAAACCTTTAAAATGAATTATAGCAATCAGGGCCCTTTGTTGAGCCATAATAAATGTATAATTTCTCCGACTGTTGAGATTTTGAGTTTCCCACACTCCATGGTCTACTAGGTGACGTAATCCATTTCAGAAAAAAACCACAACTACCATTCCCTCATCATCCTCTAGTTTTCATTTAGTTTGCCCTTTTTAGTGTTCACAAAACAAAAATGTTAACATCATTTTTTCTAATTCCAGTTGAGAACATCAGAGTTCCACACTGAATTTATTTTTTATTTCAATTCAGCTATTGAAAGCACAGTACTTCCATGAAAACAAATACTATGCATATGAGTTTATGTTAATGTGTTTGTTTCTCCTAAGGACAAACTCATAGGATTAAAGTGAAGCACAAATCTTGACCAAGCTGTGGCCCAGATAACTCTTTCTCTTGGAAAAAAAACCAACCAAACTGAGTTATCGTTGTAGGCATGAGATATCTGTCAGAGATTTAGCAATCCACAGCAGGCTTGTCAGTATTTCTGTAAATCATGTTCAAATGCAAGACCTCAAAACTACAATACAAAACAATCAACAAATTTGAGCTTATTAATAACTATTTAATAGGTGTATAAGAAAAGCAATTGAAATTACTCCCATCTGGCAACAAATACAGCCAAAGTGATCTCAAAATTTATATTTAAGGTTTATGTTAAACTTATTTGGAGATTCTCTGACTGCTTTAGCTTTAGAATACAGACTTTTGTGGCTTATGACTTTAGAAGCAGCTTTGTAAGCAACTTGCACAATTTCCTCAGAAGTAATTTGCAGTTTCATCGGAAGACTATCAAAGGAGAAAAATTTAAGTCAGAGAAACAATAAACAGTTTTAGCAGAAGTCACAGAACAACTATATGGTTTTAGATTGAAACAGGAAACTTCTGCACTCTATTGTAAATGTCTTCCTGGAGTTTAAAAAGTCTCCCACAACTTAAACACTGTTCTTTGAATTTCCCTTCAAATATCATTGAAAAACTACATGCACTCATTATTTACATTTTAAAAAATGTCTCCCCTCAAGTCATTTAAATATGAGAATGAAGCTTTTCCCATTTGGAAGTATTTTGGGCTGAAAAAGTTGTCCAAGACTAAGCCTTTTTTGGAGAAGCTTGGAGGATAATAACTTTGTAAGATTTAAGACACAAGTTTATCTTATAGAAAATGCTACTGTCTACATACATATGTACATGGATCCTCACCATAATAAAATAAGTTTATATAGATTAACACAACTATAATTCAAATCTAGAAACAGTTCCTAGACAGACTTGTATATTTCTCAGAGACCAAACCAGTAAATTTATATCACAACATTATGGGTGTGGAGAAGAAGTAAGTTCACCAAGAGTAGTATCTACTTTGCAAATATCTGGCATTTTGATATCTATGTACTGTATTACCAGTGGATAATCTGCAGTAACAGGAAATGACACTGTGAAAGTTCTGCATTGACAGATTTCTCAGCTCTGCAGTAACTCATGACGTGTAAGGTATTTATCATTTGTTCTGCTCCCTCAACATATATCAATAAAGAGTAAATATTAAATCACATAGTCTGAAACTGTCGATTGAAATAAAGAAAAAATGTATCTTTATATACTAATTTTCTTTCAAAAATAATGGGAAGAATTCCAAATTCAGGAAAAATCATTATAGAACCAAACCTGACACAGTAACTCATTTCAATTTTCTACCTGTTCAGTTTCAAAGCCATACAAATCAAAATATAGTAAATAAAACTTCTTAATTCTGTAACTCCTAAATATATTAGATACATTTAACCTGTCTAACCAGTTACTCAACCATGTCCAAACGTAGTTCATCAGCATAGTACAAATAAGACTCAATAGTTTCATTTTACGTGCTGCCACATACAGTATTATGCAACCAGACAGTAAAATGTTTCTGTGACAGGAAAACAAAGAAACATCTATTACAAAAAAAGAAAAAGTGCAAAGCAGCAAGAGAACAATAAAAGAGGCATTTTTTACTTCATTTTATCTTGGTGCTAAAGGCACTTGCACATGCAGACAAGCTGATCATATATGTCCACCCCTCTGTTGGAGAAGATTATGCAAGAGGCTTTCCAATTGAGATTTTTTTACCTGTTGAAGCATTTCTTCTGTAGCATTCAGTTTCAACTGATGCCCCTCAAGACAGATTTCCAAGTCCCGGATTTTCTCTCCTTGAGCTTCCACCTGGTCTGTAAGAACACTCACCTGTAATTTGAGAAGCACAACGTCACTGAACCGACTGTAAATAAGTTTCAATTACCTTATACAATTAACATCCAAATGCTCATTTTAACAGCAAGATCCCTTTTAAAGTCCTCAATGGTTTAATACTCTCATGCTCTGCAGCAACCTGTTCTATCAAGTTAGACAATTTTTCAGTCTTACCCGGGTTCTACTTCAACCCCGCCCCTTGACTTCCCCTCACCCCCCTCCCCCCCCATTATTTTATTTTAATATAAAAAAGAAAAAAGCATTTCTAGAAGAGATGGAAGACTACCTATAGGTAGACTGAATCAGGTCATGCAGAAAATTAGAAAGCACCGAACAAGAACACAGGATACTGAAAACATCTTATGTGGTTTTGGAGCACACATTACCATTTCAGGTTCCATTGGCATTTCACTCCCTAAAATGGTTAAACAATAGAACTGTTCATTTGGAAACCAACCAATAACTTTACTTCTTACAAGAACAGAAAACCAGCTTACCTATCAATAAAAAGTGTTTTGAAGTTATAAAGAATGCAATGAGTAAAAGGCATGTTTTAGCAGCAGCAAAGTTCTAGTCCAAGAAAAATTCCCAGGCTTTGCAAGCCAAAACATGAAAGCAAAAGAAGTGAGGTACAGACAATGAATCCCAGGAAAAGAAACAATAAGCAATACTGGTAAAGAAGTGTGGGAATGGGTGTACAGACCAGTGACTGTGCAATAAAAAAGCCTGGCATCAAACAGATGTAGAAAAAGCCCCAGTGCTATACAGCACACACACTCTGTATATTCATTTTTTTTACTATATATGTATATAAAAGCCTTGATTATACTAGAAAACTGTTACGTCAAACAGGTGTTTCACCTCCAGTTTGCATGAAATTTGTTAATAAAAATTCTCAGCGCTCTCATATCCAACCCTCCAACACTTCTACCGAAAAAAAAGTCAACAGAAAGGTACAGTATGTGGGAGCGAAACCTTCAAGATGGACCCACTACACAGCATTTCTAAAGTCTAATCAGCAAACAACCAAGTTCACTTCAGGGAAGCTGCAGAGGGAGTGATTGAGTGATCTGTATTTGTTTTACCTGCAAAAATAATGACAAGTGTGCCTGAGAAAGGAACACAGCTAAAGAAAAAAGGTAGTACTATTTTTAATTTTTTTTTTGCCTTTAAAGTAGTTGTGCTGCAGGGTAGAGCACAGATGAATGCAAGATGAGAGAAGATAGGAAGGAGTGGGTGGAGGCAGATGGCAAGGGTACATATCCAAGCTGGAGCAAGGGGAGAACTCCCTCGCAAGAATGTCTGTTGCTTGTCTTTTATTTTGCTTCCATTAAATGAGTGATGGCACGCACACACGCGCGCACACACACAAAAACCCCCTATGAGGTCAGAAGAAACAAATTGAATCCTCTCTTTCAGTCTGATGCCGGTTCCAGAGAAAGAAAACAAGCTCTGCTTAGAGGGTTGGATTAGGTTCCAACTAGCATTGTAATGGGTAAGGAAAACTCTGTATGTTAAACATGACCTGCAAAGGAATTTAATAAAACCTTAGCAGCTTTAGAAGTATGTGTTGGATGTTCCAGTAGTTAGGCTGAGAGGCGCTTTAGCCACTTTGAGCTCATATTTTCCCCTCTGTTGAGGATCACATCTGTCAGACTCTTCAGGGAATCAGTAGGCCTCACAAAGAACATCACCCCAGCATATGTTACGTTGGCAAGTCCATCTTGCCTTAGAGTATAACACCCGTAAGAGTCAGCCTGTAAGTAATATGTTTTCTGTAAATCCCTGAAAAAGTGAGACATCTTGAATGATTAGCTAAAAATCCAGTGGCCTAAAGTATTAAAACATCTTTGTGAAAAAAACCACAAAACCCCAAACACCTAAAGAAGTTAGCCCCTATACACAGGCACTGAGCTGTAAGAAGGTATCTCACATACTGTAGGATTTCCAGCCTTCACTACTGGCTGAACAGTGGAAACAGGGTTCAAGGTATACTGTTTGACTCAGCCCTGGGGGACAGAGATAGCAGCCACTGCCTGTGCCCACTACAAGGTACCCTGTACTCCTGCTTCTGCAGCAAGTCTGATGTAAGACTGCAGTGCTCCCAGCCTCATCTTTCCTACAGATTACAAATACAGACCACAGTCACTGGCACAATTCAGCATGAACTATAGAACAGTGGTGTCCTGTTTTCCATCAGTTTCTCATCCTTCATGTCAGTGGTCACACCCGGGAGCCAGTTGTGAACCAGCAGGCTGCAGATAGACTACACAGAAATGCATAGTAAACCAGGTTCTAACCCTAGGTCCATCTTGGCATCTTTATTTGTTGTTAATGTCTCTCTACCAGACTGAGGTTTTAATCTATCTTACTTTCCTGGAGTTTTTGGAGTTCTACTGCAATATTGTGCGGTGGGATAGGAAAATGCATAATGAATATTGGCTAAGCCTCTTGATTTGATGGAAGTGTGATGTAGAAGTGAAGAGGAATAATTTCCACACCTGATTTTACTACCTTCTTTTTGAGAAAATGTCTAGGCAGGTCTCCAAACCATGTCATAAAGACCCCTCCTTTGTTAGTTTGGCTGGCTGCATTCTATGGGTTCCTATTTGTGTGGCTGAAGAAATAATTACTAAAAATCAGCAAGACAAAGAGAGGAAAAGTACATACTGAGCAGTAGCATGGAATATTCTTCAGGAACTTAAAAGTACTGGAGATTAGTGGTCCCGTTAAACCCACAAAAGCTGATACACTTTGAACACCATGATTCTGCAAAATCTGTACAAGCCCACCAGCACACTGGACCATGAACAATGAGCTGTATAGCATGAATCACATCCAAGACGACAGTGGCTGCTATATACAAAGATTACAAGACTTATACACATGTGGTGAAACAAAGGAGGCCTTCAGTGACAAAGCCACAGGTGCATCAGTACAAGCCTCTGCTTCTCAGTAAACAGCTGGGTTTGGCCTCCTGATTGTTGCTTCAATTATGAGTTGCTCATGTGTGTGAGCGAACTGTGCAAGAAGTGCACAGTGTGTACACACAGTGTGTAAAGTTGTTTGCTATTATGAATGCAATCAAGATGTTACAGTTAATAACCACTTGATTAACAAAAGGTGTTCTAATAAGTGTCAGCTGTGACATTGTCTCCCCTGACCTGATTCCCTTTTTAAAAAAAAAAAAAAAAAAAGTGTTTTGCAGTAATATTTAAATTCCAACCAGAATTTTGTTATTCACTCAGGATTGTTCTTTCCCATAAATTTGGTAATAGAAATGTTAGTAACAGTAACAACAGTAACAAAGAAAATCTAACCAAGCCTAAGCTTATGTCTCCCAAAACGTTTATTGTTTATTTAACAACAGCAGTGAGAATTCTGCTCCATAAATTGGCACAAGCATGAACAGAACATACAGGATAAAACATGCACTAGTAACTGAAAGTAGGGAGAACATCTACCCAATATGGTTAAGTCTTGTTTGAGATAAACATATATGCTTATAATATTCTTTTATAAGCATAAACACAAAGGATATGAAAAGACTATTTAAATATTCTTCAGCTTCAGTTTTAAACAGCATCTAATGTACAGTTTAGTAATAGTGAAAATACCCAGAAAAAAATAATTAAGGTTTCTAATGTATAACATGTTTTCTCCAGGAGGAAAACTTACATGGGACAGTGGATCTGTTTGAAGAAGGCTTGGTAAACTGAGAAATATGAAACCTGGAAGAGCTTGGGTGTGGTGGAAAATTTTCTTTTCCTCCCTCTACTTCTCCCTTAAGTTTTTTTGATGATGGATAGCAACATTAGTATAGCAACCAAGCTGGAAAAATACCAGTTCTATCTACTTGTCAGTCTCCCTGCTCATTAAAAATAGTGGCATAGAGAACCTAGAAAAATCAACTGGTTCAACCTATCAAAGTTAGAATAAGAATCACTACCACAGCATTGTCCTGGGACTCCATAGCATTATTTTTAAACTGTTTTTTTTCCATTGTCATTCTTCTCCCTCTGACTGCTGTTACTCTACTTTCCTTTAACAAGTTATCCTACCACGAAATCCATCAGATGAATTACTGGATAAATATAACATTTAGTGACCTGCTCACATTTATTTACCAGAAAATACTATGTTACTTCAGCTTTTGTTCACTGAATGTCAACTACATTGACAATGTTCTCTTTAAGACGTACCTGAAGTATGAGCGACTCTTTATCACCTTCTAATCGTGCCAATCTTTCTTGATAAGTTTCATTATTAGATGAATGATGATTCACCTGTGACTGGGGGGAAAGAAGTGCTATGAGAATTTTTACAGTAAATATCACCATTTCAAGCAAAAGTTAATATAGAATTTGTGTATATAGAGTGGTGATTACAATAAAAAGACATGTAACCTATGTCTACAGACTCAAACTGTCTATTTCATATGTATTAAACCTTTTGAATATATTTGTTTTTAGCTAGATTTTGAATATTTCCTCATTTCTGGAAATCAAGAATGGTATAAGAAGAGATTTGTTACTTTCTAGCAAACCATCATTTCATTGAGAAATTCCATCTTATCAAGACAAAAAACCCAAAACCTTAAGGTGCAATATAAGGTCTCAACAGTGTTTTGCCAAAGTCTTGGTGTTTATTTTTCAATGGTGAAAATTGCCATATGTATTATACTATTCCTAGAAAATACTGAACCAAAATGTTTTCTTTTTTTGTTTTTGGTTACCAATTTCCTTAAATTATCAAATTCTTAGCAGGAAACACTGTAGCTATGTAATCACTTATGGACTTCTAAATGGCTCTAAGCAGTAAGACATGGCCTGTTCCTAACTATTAAATCCCATTTCCTATGAATTTTAATATTCCAGAGAGAAATAGCTGTTTGCTTAGAGCACTGAAAGTACCATAAGCCCGTGGCTGTTCACTTTCCAACTCACTGCAAGCAACGGATTTCTGCTGGGGAATGAAACACTCTATCTGGCTTTTCGGCTAACACCAAGAATATAACTTCACGGAGGTCTCGGTGAGATACACCAGTCTGCAGCTGACCGTTCATAGTTACTTGAACTACGGGACCAGTATAATTACAATCCTCCTCCCTAACTGTCCTTTCTTTTTCAACTGAACATTTGGGAATAGAATTTTCTTTTAATATTAAAGATATTCATGGCTTCTTGATCCTTACTGAGGTCTACAGGCTCAAATATAATAAAGCAGATGGCCAAAAGAGACATGGTGCTAATTAATGCAAATCAAGAATCAAATATTTATCCAATTAAAAGATACTATTGAAACCATAAAGTACCTAATTGGATAAAAGTGCGACATCCTTATGAGCCAAGAGGAATTGAGCAGCCTTGTCTCTGATAATTTTGAAAAGAACTGAGAGAATCACAAAGACACTAACAAACAGGACTGAAAGGTGTCATCTGGTTCATTATTCCATCCTAGGACCAATGGTTATTTGCAATTTTCTTGTCTTGCCTGCTCCTAAGAAACTGATTAGACAGCCTTCCCAAATAATCTGCTTCTCTGATATCCATCATTAGAGCATATTTTTTTAATATCTACCCTGAATCATCATCTCTTCAAGCTACTGGTTCTTAAACTATCACTTTGGATTAAAAAAACAAAAAGAAAAGGTCCTTCAATTCAGAAAATTTTTATGTATTTGAAGATGATCTGTAGATCTCCAGTCAGCAGGTCACTCTTTGAACTGAACTAGCACAAGTTTTTCTATCTTTTCCTTAAATGTTAATTTTTTGAAATGTTTTCTTGCTTTCTTTTGTTTCCTCTTTACCACTGTTCCTTGACTTCTTTCGAAATTAAGTGCCTAAGAGGAGGTTCTCATTGCTGAAAATGGCTAGAGTGGAAAAAATCTTTTCACAGATCTTTGGGACATATTTCTTCTCATAATAGCCATATAGAAACATTGATATATTTCCAACCCAGGATCCATAACTTTCAGAGCCTTTTTTAATGCTCTTATTTAGTCAGCATCCTGTTCTTCATGCTGTGTTTACTCATTGTTTCTGCTTAAATGTAACACCTTACACTAGTCTATACCGAATTGCATCCTATTATACTATTTCCCTATGCATCAAGCTCCTCTTATGTTTTAATTATGTCATTCAGCATGGCTACAAGGCCCCTAAATAGAATCACTTCTAAATTGACTAAGCTTGGTCTTTATTCTCGTTCCGGAGAGTCAACAAGAACACTGGAGAAAAGCAAGTGCAGAATCTCAGTCATCAGCATTCACTGTCAAAAGAAGAGTATGTTAATTCTACTCAGAATACACTTTTCTCACTAGCTTACAGTAGGTACATAAGACTGAACTGAATTCAATATTTTATATAATCAGTAATTAAGAATTAGTTCAACATCAAATCACAAATAAGACATTTTATTACACTCATATTTACCAAATGTATAGCCTCCAAAGATATCTGCTGCACTGATTGACTGTGAAAGTTCCTCTGCTGGAAGTTCAATGCTCAATACCCACATTAAAACCTAGTGAATCATATCCATGTGAAAAAAAAAGCGAGAAGAAAAAAAATCCCAGTCCTGAGGGTCAGACAGACAGTGCTCAGATAAGTACAGGAAAGTACAGTAGACAGAAAGTGACCTGCTAAATAAAAGTGGCTGATTGACACACAGCAGTTGTTTAAGAGTTGGGATATCTTTGTGCCATGCATAAAGACAAGATAAAACAATGTAATATGAACCAAGGCCATCTGTGGATGGTTGGAGTGCATTCTGCAGTTGTGAACGTCAGTACTGAGAGGGAACTGAGCAAGTATACTTAGATACCACACGTATCAGTAGTAACTGAATATAGGACCTATAACACTAAAGTCATAGCACTACTGGTGACTCAAGCCAGTGTAAGAGCTCACAAACAACAGTAACCACATGAGCAAAAGGCTGATAGCACCAAGATTTTTCCAGAAGGATATTAATTCAGAAGATGTAGCCTTAAAGACCAAAAACAATAACCCGGGCTCCACTCATTATAAGCTAAATATGTTACTCACATATCCCATAAGGAACAAATGACAGTAATTCCATAAAAGATGTTAAAAAGTGTATGACAACACATAAAAACAAATTAGAAAGGCAGACATGCTAAGGCAAAGTGGTTGTAACTATGTTGATGGGAGTACCATTGCAGATGAAAAGTCAAGTGCATACCATAAATACTTTGCTTAAGGAAGCTAAAAAGCAATTTCTTGAAGCATCTATATTACATTCTCCATAGATTTTTTGGATATAGTTTAATGCCCATCAGATTGCATCAGATGATAACATGAAATGCTTCCTAAAACAATTCCAAATCAACTGTTTCTCCCAGTTCTAGAAAAATAAAATGAAAAAAGAAAGGCCTTTGCTTTCCACCACATCCTTCAGCCACTTCATTTTGAATTTCCAAATATCCCTCTGGAATATGCTACTTACTCTAACCTGGACACAATACTGGTAGCTGCTGGAAACTTGACTATCACTTACATGACCCAGTCATTGCAGAGTTATTTTCCAAGAAAAAGGCTTAAATACTTCTCCAGAATATATGATATAAATAAGTCAGACTTCAGGGTATCATTCAACAGTTTTAATTTAAAATGGGGATAACTACCAAAACTATAAAACCAGTATGGCAAGAAAGGCAAGAAATCTTTGATCACCTTGGCTATCTTCAAGAGTCTTCTCAGAGGCTGGTAAGCATGGAATGTTATGTTTTCTAGTATATTATTTTAATAGGAGAGAATTAATAATACAGCTTATTTTCAGAATGACAGAACGACGGACATTCTATAGCACTTCTGTACAGTTGTTCTGTTCTGAAGCTCCTAGAACTGCTAGCTGAATCTTAACAGGCTGTATAAGTGAGCACCTGCACAAGACCTTAACCTTGAATACAGGCTAGTTTAAGTTTTCCTCATGTTGTTGTTTCAGTTTCAGCTCAACACAGCTAATTTTAAGACAAAAAATACCAACTTCTGAAGTTGATCACCAAGCTGTTAGGCAGAAATTTGTCACTAATACTGTGAGTCTCATATTGGGCTGAGGAGAGTGGAGGAGCTGGGAAAAAAAAACTGGCAGGCAGTTACAGTGGTGATTTGTAAGGTTTTTCAACAAGTTACCCACCTCTTTTAGACGACAGATTATATCATAACCCTCCTCTCTTCTTATTCAGTCATATGAATCACCTTCAGTACCACTGATAATTGAAGAAGATGCCTGTGGCAACTATAGTAGTTGCATTAATGGGGAAGATTAGGGACAGACTTCATGTGTTGTCTTTTCTTACAGTTTAGAAGAAGCCGAAAACAAGGAGTATAAGCAGCAGAGTTCAACTAGCCAGTTTTCCCACAATCTACTAGCAGCACACAGACTGCAGTGTTTTATTTCAAGACAATCAAATGTACAATATAGACTTTTCCCAGTCTATTTCAAGTGAGTAATATTTAGAAGAGTACAGATTTTCCATCTCTTTAGTACTCTTTTGGGTCAGCAGAATTGATGTTGTGAATCATAGTAGTTGCTATTGTGTAGTGATGAGTGAGTGGCCTACATGGTAAACATCTTTATTTTGGCATCTGGGTACGGACACAATACCAATTTAACCTGTTGGCGTGTTAGCGCTACCCCAGATACACACCCATCTGAATACATGTGCATTCACTCAGTGTACTTGAGGAGGAGGAGAAGGGTGGAACATGATTTCTGGATCTGTAATACTTGCCTTTCATCTGAAGGCAATTAATAAATCAACAACAGGATTTTCTATTTGATGTTTTTCCTTCTTGGGTAAGTAGAGTCACTTTGAACAAGCTAACAGAATATAGTCTACAGGCTGAGCTAGGTAGATTTCTCTAGTTCTTACAAGATAATAATTCTCACCAAATATTTATATTTTGTCAGGATAATTTTTCCTAATACTAATACCCAATTTCTTCTCCAGACAGTTACGTTACTTAAAGGACAACACCCTTACAGAAGTCATAAGATTCACCCTCAATATTAGGAACTAAATGGCTACAGGGTAGGTTTAATCACTCCACCTTTTGCTAATACAGGTTATGAACACCAGCCAGAAGAAAAGAAGCAAAGCATAAGAATAATATGCATTTGTTTCAGGTAAGCCATCAGCTGTGCTGTATGCACTTTAAAAGCTGAGTCTAAAACAAGCTACAAGAGTTAGCAGATGCCTCCACTTTGTATGAAGGCATCTGCCTTTCAAAATTAGACACCTTACCACTGTACAAAGTTTTGCAAGCTGCAAGAGACTTTCCATTTTTCTATATTTCATTCATTGCAGTTCAAATAGCTCAGTTAATTTGAAGTTTTCTTAGAGAGCCAGTAATACTGTTTGTATTAAGTATTAGCATTTATGTTTGTGATGCTTGCTAACAATTTGTATACCTACACTCCTATGTACCAAAATGGGGCTTGTGTCATTTTTATTTGGAATAGTGTGTTCCAAGTAAGGCTAGATGGAAAGGTAAGAATAAAGCAATAGGGCAACAGATGAAAGCAAACAAAGGAAAACATTATTTGGGCTTCATATATAACTGAGACAAAGGTAAATGTTGTTTTGGCTCTGCTCATCTGCTCTTACACTTTGTTGCACTCTGTCTATAACTATGGCCATTCTTCGCACAGCATTTTCACATTTTAACATCAAGCCAAATGGAAAGAGCTGATGTGTGGTGACACCTTGTTTAAATTTGATCAAAATATTGCTTTGTCCCAGCTGCTGTTGCATAATGTTTACATTATGTTAGAACACTACTGCTTAAAAATCTGATCCTCTCTTCTAAGCATCTGAAAACAGTAGCTGTATCAGTCACTTTGCCTGTCTGAATCTTGTGATTTTTGTATTTGTCTGCTGTCCTAAACCAGTCCAAGCCACAGATATCATGAAAATCTTGCTTAACCAGCCACTCCAACATCAAAATCGATTCTGGTCTCTGAAGTGATTTCTGCTAATGATGAAATCTGAGCCAGCTTTGGCATACTTGACCATGGGTTTTTCGAAGTCTGCTGCAGTTAAGTGCCATTCGTTACTCTGGAGGGTACTCATACTTCCATGATAAGCCAAAGAGCAGTAGTTTATGATTGTAAAGCCTAAAATCTTTATATGCTATCACAGTCTGTACCAGACATGAGACACAAGGATCCTTGAACGTGAGAATTAAATAAGCAACTTAGATTGTTTCGAAGGAATTTAGGAGCAGACTGCTTAAGTTCTCCTAGGAACAATGCAAGATCACTTTCAGTTCTCTTCCCTTCCCCCACATGTGGTCACCCCCTTAAAGGAAAAACAACAGTATTGGTATTTTCCTTTATGCAGACTACATAAAAGGAATTACATGCAACAACTTAAATAGCATTAATACTTTCTGTAAAAGCCTGTGCCACACTTGAACACAGTATCCTTTTTGAACACAGTACTTGAAAATCATCCTCAAGGCACTCTGTGTTAACCCCTGTGAACACTTCAGTGTAACAGTTTCTTCATTGAACCTATTTATTGAACCCTTTCTCTTTATGTTATTGTCCTCAGTGCATCCTGAATGCCACAAAACCTGGTGAGAGCACCCCTTTGCCTTTTGTTAGCAAATCTATTTGTTTAGAAGTTAAATTTAAACCAGTAAGCAGGGATGGCAGATATACTGTATTCACAGCCTCATTTAAATAACAAATTATTATGTGATCTCCAAAACCGCTAGAGTTATTCAGCTTTAACTGCACAAAACACAGGTTAAAATAACAGTATAATGTTACCAACCACTACTTCCTGTTGTCTCTTTTCCTTCAGTATCCCACTTACTCTCCATTTAATCCCCTCCTCATCCGCACTTTAGAAATGTAACAGTTTTCAGAAGCTGATGTAAATATTTTGTAAATTAACTTCCACATTGTCAAGCTTTTGTTGAAGACTGGCATTATAACATGAATATTTCATATTTATTCAAGGAACTACTCAAATTAAAGTTCCTAATCATGTTTCAAATAGGTATTTGCCTAAATTTTATGTTTTTATAGCTAGTAAATACAGTGCACATGCATATGTATACATGTGTGTTTTTACTCCAGTACCATACAGAAGCACTAACATAAATAATAAATGGTGTGCATAGAATTTGTAAGAAAAGTACACATAGGTTAAAGTAGACTTAAAAATTATAATGAAAGGTGAACTGTTTTCATAATACATAATTGAAATTGTAATTAAAAACAGTCTAGTGTGAATGATCTATTTGCATCCCATTATAGATTTTTCAAACACTGAAAAAGAAATACTTAGAATTTAAAAAAAATCTAAACGCTGACAAAAATGAAGTGATTTTTCCAAGACGATGAGACAACTCCACAAGCTGACTTTTTTTTTTTTATAGGAAGACAAAACCAATCTCATGCACTTAATTCATGTTCAGACAGTTCATCACAAAATTAGGATTTTAACAGCACTCTCTTTTTAAAACATAATTTTGTTAGAATAACGTGAACAGGAAAATAAGTACCACTGTTTTATCTAAAACAAAGGCATCCCAAAAAGTCTCTCAGAGCTACCTCAATGAAGAATTAAGTGAAGAACTAGTGCACACGATTTTTCATTTAAAGCACAACATGGTAAACAACATATTCTCCTTTTTTGTCCACACATTCCCATGCCGGATTTGCTGTTTTGTACTACAATCTCAGGAAAGACTGAGCACTTGCTAGAATCTATTGCCATTTGTTCAAAGTTTGATCCCAGAGTTTCAGTTTTAAAGACAAAGACAGCTGATACTCTCCCCCCTCCCTAAACCTCCTTCTCCTACATGAAGAAACGTCTTTCATTCATCTCTCCTGAAGAAACTTACAGTATTTTACGTCTGAGGCATTCAATATGTTTCCTTTCCCAAAGCAGAGAATTCTGACTAAGATTTGCTCATGTTCATTTACAAAGAGAAAACAAAGCCCAGCAAATCACTTACCCTCTTTAGCCACGTGAAGTGCTTGTAAATATCAATCTCACCATCCATGCTTTGGGCCCATCTCAGCAGTCACATTCCCAGGATTAAAAGAAACTTTTGGAAGCAAGCACTCTGCTTTGTTCTACAGGATATAGCTGTGCCTTCTTCCCCTTTCAACCTTCAACTTCTAAAATGTTGAGTGTGTGTTCACATTTTAAGCTAAATCTTCTGCCTCTGTCCCGCAGCCTTACCCTGAATGCTTCACACAGATGTATATATAACACACAACTGTGTAAACTTTGGACTCTCCCCCAAACATCTGGTTTTTTTAAACAGCAGATCGGTTACCATCAAGAACAATGCGACTCTAAAAATGTCAAAAATATAACTTGCTAAATGATCTTTAAAAAAGATCTTTCAAGAATAGTATAAATCTGCAGAAACTGTTCCCTTTTAATGTTGAATAACAAGCTAAAAATTATTAAGCTGTCACTGAGAAACTATTTCCAAGTAATGCTTTCTCTGGCTTTCTGTTTCAAGAGTGGCTGGAACTCATTACCAAAGACCCCCTATTTCCTGTCTCTGTTTTACTCCCTCTTTATCGTAACACTACGCAGCCTTCTCAGTTTATTTCAGGCTCAGACTAAACCTAAAAATAAGTTCTGCTCTTTGAATTACTTGCCTGTCCTCTCAAAAGACATTATAAAAGGGGAGGAATTCAGGGACAATCCTGTGGATAAGTTAATTATCCCATAAATACTGCTATTGCCAAAGAGGCAATTTTCCATCTTAACTGAAGATGATGATACCCTTCTGAGATTTTTGTCTGTTCCTGCTGCAGCTGAAGTCTCATAGCACAGCAATTTTTCAAACTTGCAACACCAGGATAAATGCATATGCAAAACAATGCTCTGGCAACAGGGGAAGTTTAAAAGTGTTGCCTGTTACTGTGGTGTCCTCTAGTGCCTCCACACAGTAGTTATGATTAAGTTCTATTTTCTCCCCAGAAATTCCTGTTTCCAATATTCTATTTCCCACTAGTTAAAAGTGGCTTTGGTCTTAGACTGGACAACTTATTGTTACATACACAAGGACAGCTGCTTGGGCAATGCCTATTAAGACCAAAATGCAGCTGTCTCCATGGAATTTTTGTGAGGAGCTCAAAACATTTACTTATCTCCCCATTTCCTTCAGTTTCTATGGCCAAATGCACTCCTGCATTTAAGGTGACGTAAACCAGCAATTCAGAAGAGGCAATGTCAAAGTTGTCTGTCATAATAAGGACATATGCAAAGAATTCGAAGTCTGAAGCTGTGTAATGTCTTGAAAAGAAGTTCTTACAGGGATCTGCTTCACTTAGGCATCTATCCACATTCCAAACTGTGGAAGTCACAGATACATGAAGGAGTTTCTGCAAGGGATGTAGACTTTCATTGTTTCAACCATTCTTGATCCTTGTAACCTGACAGACCTCTTTTTAGAATCTTTCACAATACAAAGTAAGAGGGAAAGAAACAAACCTAGGCTTCCAACTTTCTTCAGTTTTTACCTGTTACTTGAAGTCACATGATAAGAAAAATATGAATGTTTTTTAGAAAACTAGCGCTACAAGTCTTCTAAAGGTGCAAGGATACCTAAAATCACTGTTAAATGTGACAAGGCAAAAGAACTGTCAGTTTCCAAGAGTAAACCATGCTAAAAGATAGATCGTATGCTCTGTACATAGCATAAAATCTTCTACAATCAGCACAAAGTAAGTATGTTTTATCTTAAAGTTGACGAGAATAGCGATTTCTTGAACAGCTCACACCAGCTGTCAAATGCTTTAGTACACTGCCAATGGTCCTCTTAAAAGAAAAACCCACAAAAATTAAGATGCACTTAATACAGTACACTTGTCTATGCATGACAGCCTCTGCCATGGCTGACAAACTGAAGACTGAGTAAGGGTACAGCTTAAAGCTTTTTTTTTTCTCCCCAGAAAGCTACTTATCTAATTATGGTGAACAGCAAATACATCAAACTTTATCTCAAAGTGCTGAGTATCCCCTAGCACCACCACTATGGAGCCTCAAGTTCCACATTTCATCCATTTCAAAACACAAGGCTCTAAGACTCTCATTTCAGGCTTATTTAGGGAAGGGAGAAACATAACTCTCCTGAAACATTCCACCACACATCATCTCTTAATGATTTTGGTTTTCATTAAAAAACCCTACAAAAAAACTACATTACTCCACTTATTAGTTCCTCAGTGTTGCGCCTGCAGCTAGGTGAGTATCCACGTCTCCACTTAAAAGTATTTTAAATGACAAACGTACCTTATTTCTGCCTTGTCATTTGTCCTGGGTTACATGCAAAGGCTTCTTGATTCTGTTAGTCATTCTTCCTGATCACAAGGTAAACGTGTCAGAATTTTCTGCATCTTATCAGCCACTTATGTTGACAACATACATTCCAGACAGTCACATGGTTGCTTTTAGCCTGTCACCTGCAGGCTGAACTTTACATCCTGCTTGAGCTTTGGCCTGAAAAAGTTTCAAACACCAACTGACTTGACTGCAAATCAATTGCCCCAGATTTGTTTAGAATACTTTTCCGCGTCACTGGAAAAGCAGGTTAGCTTCTCTGGGCACTGTGAAAATAAGGAAAATATGTTGCAATCTGAAGATTGCTTCATCAGACTACCTCTGTAATTTTTTTTCCTTATTTTTAGAAAATCCATCTCTGTGTGTAGTTCTTGGCTGAGAACTAACTTCTACTTCAAGCATAAACAAGCAAAAGTCCCTCACTATCACTGCAGTACCAGCACCCTCAATCTAGTGTTACCATGCAGAGAGGGAACGATATAGCTGTTACTTCCTTATCCCCCACAATTCTTTATTTTCTCCAGTGTCTTAAAAAATAAATGAAAACACACATTACAGCAATATAAATGCAATGTAGGACACTAAAACATCTTAAATTAACAACTTTGATATGATCCACAAGCTGTATGAAAACCCATTAGTCTTTCTTTGCCAATTCTGTACTTCTAAAGTGAACTGCTGACTACTTACACTGCTGATAGAACTACACACTTCATCTGCAGAACAAAGGTGCTAGCAACATGAATGGCTGCTGACACATAGCACATAAAAAAACTCATTCAGCTATGCAAGTCTTTATTAAATAGTTACAATGTCAAGTATTTCCAACAAGATTCTAAATCTCTTTCAAACAGTAAACTGAACTGCTGTAACAGCTTTGAAACTGAAAGGAAAAGAAGGCTTTGAACAATCAGTTACACTTCTTATGTCCCTCCATGCCAGACCAATGAAGAGGCAAGATCTGTCTGGTGTATTCCCTCTTCTCCTACCAACACTGGGCTTAGGATGTACTGAATTGTTTGCTTTTCCACCTCTTTCTCCCACTCAGCTGAAGCCTTAAAAACATTACAAAAATTGTATTTGTTACTGTTATTTTGCCAATTTTACTTTTTATTTAGTTAAATTTGTGCTAAAACACGGGTTTTTGTGATCTTTCAGAGAAGCACAAATGCAAACTGAATAATGTTATTGTATTAGCACTACATTGCCTAAGAAGGCAAGGGAGTATAGGAAAGATGGGAAGTTCTGGGGACTGCGACAGGTCCAGATCTGTAAGCATAACACCTCTCTTCCTTTTCAACAACAACTTTTAGATAATTTTGGTTTCAAAACAAATTAGCCTCTGAAAACACTAAAGAACATATACTTTGCCTTTCAGGCCAAGAACTGAAATGATAAACGACACATCTTCACAGCCTCATTGGGTTGTCCAGCTGAATATGCGCATGCAACAAAAATTTCCTCATTCCTAAGAATCAATTTTTCCTACATTTGTTACTCTGCGCTCTTCCCCATCCTAGTGTTTGGGCTGGCCTGGAAAGAAAGGAATTAGGACCAGATTTTGAAAGGGAAAAATTTCCTCAGCATGCCAATTCACACACCTGTCATTCTCATGCTGCAGAAATATGAGAGTTTCAGAGTGAAGAAAAAGAGATGCGGTATGGAATACGTCTGCACAGGAATACTACAAAGAAATTCATGCCATTTTTGCAAAAGACAATGAAAGAGGAAATCCTTCTTTACACGGTGAGGAATGAATGGCTTCAGAAACCTATATGAAGCATTTCCAGAAAAATAATTTGAAATCAATTTTTAATCATGACTAACTGATAATGCCTAAAAGACAGAGAAAGAAAAGTCTTGAAACAAAAGGAAATTTGAAAATATCACAGTTCTATGTCTGAGCACATTTGCTCTACTTGTGGTAGTTTAAAAAAACAAACAAACAAACAAATAAAACCAGCATCCTGAGAAGCAGATTAGAAATAATGTTATGTGGACACATGACCAAATAATCTTTTCCCAGCATAAAATGCACTCAATCCTAATGGCTTAATTCTTTGATTAATATCTGTATTTCAGAACCAATCAGACTTAGATGGCCATTAGTTCCAAGTCAGCATCGTTAATGCTCACCTTTATTGCATACATGGTGGAGGGAGGTAATACTTCAAACAGGTGCTGACATCTTTGGAGTCATTCCCATCTGCAGGCTGTATGATATTATGTAGCTCTAGCTCTATTATGTCCTTTCTGGTTATTACTCATGTATAACTAGCTCTCTTCCCTTAGCTTGCATAAAGAATGGATTACCAATACTTAGATGAAGTTACTGTTTATCAATTCATCCAGAGACATTTGTGCATTCTTGGCAGTTTCAAACATTCCTTGCCATATGTTGAAATACTTTTTCCAGCCCAAGTTCTGGAAGAGCTATAACTTTTTGCATGAAGCTCATTTAGAAGAAAATACAGATTATAAGAAACTTGAGTACTATGTTTTTGCATAAAAACTAAAAAAAATTTTTTACTTAACAGAACAACAAAAAAAAAATCACTGTGAACACTCTCCTTCCAGTTATTATCAGCGATAAAAGGAATACACTGATATGTAGAGAAAATAAATATGTTTACATTATATTATTGCTATGTTTGTCATAACTGATTACATTCAGTAAATGAAATAGGTCAACCTATCCAAATTCTGTGAAACTGAATAAAGGTTACTTGCAGAAATACTCCAAACTTATGTCCTTTCTCTGATATTCAAGTAACACTTCCAAATCAATACACGACTTTTTAAAATGAATATTTTGCCCCCAGCTTCTTTATATTACTATTACTTTTATGCCTTATCTGATAGAGTCATTGTTTAATGAAATAATTCTCTTTCACCAATTCCTCTCTTAATTACTTTATGGGAAAAAAAAAAACGACACAAAACAACCTGATGTTCCCTCCAGCTACACTTGAAAAAGCAGATACTTCATAGCACTTAAATTTGTGCACTAATATTTGTTAAATTAATACAGTGTATTGTATTTAAACCCATGAAAAACAATGCAGCTTGAAATTCTACTGAGAGATCACAATGAAATGAAAAAGAGAGAGCATGCATAACATTAGAGACAGAAGGAAAGAGATATTCAGCCACTTAGTGTAAAGGAAGACAATGAAGCTAAAAGCTGAAAGAGTCTTAGACAAGTGGAGCTAAATAAATTACATTAATGCTTTTGAAGGCTAACATGCAGCTTCCAAGCACAATCATGCCTTCTATAGAGTAGTCCTCTATTTCCTCTATGATCACACAGAATGATCAACGTGTGGACAGCTCTTATAGGTGAGGATTGCCTCCAAGGGTTAAACTTTACAATATGTCAGTAGACTACCTTGAAATCTTGGAAAACTTTACATGCAAAAATACAGGCCCTGCTATTATAACGGGAATATCACGTTTCTTCCATGAGTACTCCAAGCCTTTTAATCTTTTTAATCACTTCTAGCCCTTGTAGTTTAAAGGTGTCTCTGTTGAGCTTTACTGACCATTGCAAAGGTGAAAGAAAACACCAAAATCTGATCTTACCACAACATTTTAAGAAAGAGAACTAATCTAGCCCTATTCACTGCAAAGCTATTTTAAGATACTATTAGTTCTTCATGCAGAAAAGACTTTCCTTCCTCTGCTGACAGCAGCTACACTCATCAGAGTCAAAGATCATAAGGTTGATTCCCAGACAAAGCAACCACAGAACATGAAAAAAAAATTAGGCCTGGTTTAGAAAAAAAATCCACACAAGCTGTGTACATTTCCCTTCCACTAGCTCCAAGTGGAGGCACTCTCTAGTATTCATAAATGTCTGTCATTCAGAAATAGCTGCACATTAAGAATGCCATTTCTTGTGTTCTGTGAGTTGCTCCTATGTGTTTAGGCAGCTCTGAAAGGACCAGATCATCCAGTTCAGGGCTTCCTTGCATCATCAACTTATTGAAAAAGAGCTGCAGCATAGCAAAGGACTAAGTCCTACAACCGTCTACACTCAGAAAGTGTATCCATCTAATGTTTCAAGTTGACAAAAATAGACATGAATGCTTAGGGAATGATGGCTTTTCTATACCATCCGAAGCAGGCTCTACTGGTCCATTTTCAATTAAACATGTGTTAATACCACTTGGCAATGGGAAGATTCAGCTATATATAGCTCCATTGTGACTCTCAACAGTTGAGCTCCACAGTCAAATCTATCAGAACAAAAATATACTGGCATTGCTCAGAAGAGATTCTCTTCCCACTCAACTGTTGCTGAAAAATTCTATTGATACTTTTATAAAAGCATATTTTCAAGTATATTTAAGTGCCATATATTGCAATCATTTTCTGTCTCAGTTCTGCACAGATAACTCTGTAAAATGCATCTTAGACAAAAGTGAAATAAAGAGAGCAGTTATTATGTTTCAGCAGAGCACTTTAACACTACTTTAAAGTCATATTTTAAGCATATTTAAAAAATTTTCAAACTCCAGCAAGTTAGAATTCTGAACTGGGGTTTACTGGTTTAATCCAAGTCCCTGTGCAGACACTGGGGGGAAAAAAAATTCCTCGATTTTAACATACAATGGAAACAATCTCTTCTGAACATTAATCATACATAAATAGCATTCAAGACTTAAAAAAATTATCCTATTTCTGCTAAAAATTCTGAGTTTACCACTACAAAAACACAGAGCATCAAAAAAGTCAAAGCACAACACATGTCATAATGCAAATCATATTACTTTGCCAAATTGCTTCTACCACATATTCTTCTACTACTTCTGCTCTCCTTCCTGTTTCCTCAAATTTAGAAAAAAATCTGAAAAACTTCAGAACTAGGCTTCCAAGAAAACACACTATCAGGAAAATACTAGCGAGCTTACAAGACTCATCATTTAATGGATCAGTGTATAGTACTATATAACGATACATGGTGAAGTAGCCTGTTTTAAATATAAATGTTCCACTGGAAGGAAGATCATGTTTTGCAGTCCTGGAAATGAGGCCTTCACTCATGCTTACCATTGTTTTAGGACCACTGTAAGTGGTTCCTCTTCACTCAGAAAAGGATTCCATAAAGACATTTAGGACAAAAAAAGAGAAATAACTGGGTAGAAGTTCATTAACTGAGTAGACTTAGGAAATGAAACTGTAAGTAAGTACATTCTTTCATAGCTCATCCAGTCAAACACAATCAGTTGTTGCTGCAGCAGTTAATTTTTAATGCTGAAATTCCCACCTGCTTTGTGATATGTCACGTGGTCGCTAGCAACACTAAAATATTTAACAAGAAGTAGTGAAACTATAAACAAAACTGGTTTATATGAACTCTGCATAGTAATCCCTAGGTCTTTTCTGTTTTTAAGGCCAAAGAATTTACAATCATAAAGCACGTAAGACACTTCAGATGTTCACTTTGAGACTAAACTTAATACAGTTCTTAAGTAGTTTAAAAGTCTACATTTAATGATGCTTTATTCCATTTTAGCTTTGTCAAAAGATTTGTGCAGTTACAGCAGCTGTTAAATTCTCATTCTATGATATATAGTAACAATCTAAATTCAAATATTTCTCAAGCTTATTTCATCTATCTCAAAGCAATGGCAGCACAGTTGCTGTGCCCATTTATACTGTAAACTCAAGAACCTGATACATTCACAGGTTCCAGATCACTGGAACACATAAAAGAAGCCTTTTCAAAAAGCACATCTTTGTGCTTGTGATTTGTAGGTGTTTCTTAACATTTCTTAAGCATCTAGTATTTTATCTGCTGTGTTGCTGATGTTGCCTCCAAACCACAGAATCACAGACTCTTAAGGGTTGGAAAGGACCTCGAAAGATCATCTAGTCCAATCCTCCTGACAGAGCCAGACTACCTAGAGTAGGTCACACGGGAATTTTTTAATGCCTCCAGAGAAAGAGATTCCACAATCCATCTGGGTAGCCTGTTCCAGTGCTCCCTCACAGTGAAGAAACTTTTCCTTATGGTTCCTTAGAACCTCTGATGTTCCAGCTTGTACCCATTGCCCCTTGTCCTATCATTGGACATCACTGAAAACAGCCTGGCTCCATCCTCCTGACACCTGCCCTTTATGTATTTGTAAACATTAATGAGATCACCCCTCAGTCTCCTCTAAGCTAAAGAGCCCCAGCTCCCTCAGTCTTTCATCATAAGGGAGATGCTCCAGTGCCTTAATCACCCTCGTGACCCTGCATGGAACTCTCTCCAGCAGTTCCCTGTCTTTGAACTGAGGGGCCCAGAAGTGGACACAATATTCCAGATGCAGTCTCATGAGGGCAGAGTAGAGGGGGAGGAGAATCTCTCTCAACCTTAATTATTAAATCAGTAAACCACTTCAATCTTTACATGTTAAAACCATATATTTTGGGCAGCACTTTTGAATTGAGCAGGACTTTTTAAATGAAGTTCCAACGTTTCATAGACTAATGATTACTAAACTTTGAAGCTTCCAAGGTGAAGTGATTCACTGAGCTACAGAATTCTTATTCTATATGGCTTACTACCTTGATTATCCTTTTTCACATAGCAAGTATCACGTTTCACAGCTCTGGAGTGGAATTAAGTAATTTTCAGTATGGGCCATAAGTATAAAATACATATTCCTTTTCACTGACTGAGATGAATCTTATGTCAATATCCAAGTGAAACTGCTGCTTTCAGTGGAGAAAGCTCTTCCAAATTTGAAGTCCATGGAAGTCATGTGCATTTAAAAAATATATAAAATTGGTCTGCAAATACATAGATTATTATCAATTTTCAAATCACAGTCAGAGCAACTACCGTCCCTGTACATGCCTTTAAAAGAAGGGCAGAATTTGCCAGTACAGAACAGTGCAAAATAGTTTAAAAACAATGATCTCAACATCCTATGCTAGATATACACTTTACCAGCAGTTTCCCTGTTCTCTTAGTTCTGAATCCAGATTGCCCAGTTGCTTTATCAAATAAATACTCCTCTTGATGCATCAAACAATGCTTTTAGGATATCAGTAAACTGTAACTCTAAGAGGCAACTGTGGCTTCAAATTTGGCTGGTTTCCCATGAAAACACATGGATACATGTGATACACACATAGAGGTTAATATAAGGAGTCAAAACATCAAGAGTTACCTACTTTGCAGAGCTGAAAAGCTGAACTTAATTGATATTCCTGTAACAGAAGGGGCCAAAAGCCAGACTAGCAGATTCAAACTCTTCAACTTGGTGGTTAAGAGCCAACTTTACTGAGAACAATTCTGAAAAATTATGTCTTTTATGCATTAAACATATATTTTAGGTATTGTACAACTTTGTAAAAGTTTTAAAATTTCTGCTAAAGCAGGAATTTAGTAAGAGTGGGCCTGAGGATATAGACTGAAAATATACTGTAAATCACAATTAAACATTGCTTCCACTTTTTGCTTTCAAAACTGGCTTCAAATTCTCATTCCTTTCTCTCATATGACCTCAAATAGGACTTCTGAGCCATAGACAAGTGCTCTGTGGAGAATGCCAAAAAACTTGCAGTTGACAAATTCAAACAAAAGCAGCTACCTTTCCAACAACAGTTGGTTACAATAGGCACAAAGCTGTCGCAGCAGATGATAAACACTGAATCAGAAGCCACAGACACGATTACACAAAAGTAACATATTTTGACAAAGCCAAAAGAAAATCCATTTATCTAGAAAACTTTTCAGAAATTAGAAAAATGATAGGTAGCTTTTATTCATTAGGAAACCACCATTCACTTGCAATTACAGTCTTGGTGAAGAGGAGTGTTCTGGCAGAATCTACTGTTCATCTTCTGTTTATCTATGGGTCTCTTTTTTTATGGTCTTTCTGAATTTCTGCTCCTCACCTGGTAAGTCTCAGTCTTTTCCAATATAGTCAAAAGTTTATTCCTCATCTATCCCAACATGAATACCTCACATTAAGAAACTATGGCTTTCTTGAATTTACCACCACTGCCTGGTGTACATGACACTTTAGAGATTCCTAACACCTATAGTTAAAGGAAATGAAATGAGAAAAAACCAGGAGAATCATCCAATTTGATTTTTTTGCCTCGATAGACGCTGCTACTATATTCAAAATTGGTAGTTTAAAATGAAAAGTTTTATAACTAGTCATAAACATGTTTGATACTTCCATCAAAGAACCAACAAAACAAACAAACAAACAAAAAACAACAGAAAAGGCAACTTTTTTGGTAGTTAATTTTTACTATGTTTTCTCTCACCAAGGACAAACTATCTGCATTGCTTCAGTAATCAGCACATAAAGTGATAAAATCCTCCGCTTTCTGTGATTCCTCACCATCCCCTGCAGCTCTCTAAGTATGCAGTTTTCAGTTACTATAAAAATAATTGAGGCATCAAAACACTTGAACCAAAGCTGTTTGCAAACAAAACGGAATAAAATGTAACTAACTACTCACCAGATTCTCTTCAAACCACTCCCGTATACACATCGCTGTGGCCCCTGGAATTTGATTTCGCAATGCTTCTTTCTCTTGAGGATCCTCTAGCATTTCCAACGCCATCTTTAGATCTTCCAGGAGATGCAAAATTTGAAATGTGTCCAAGTATACTGATGGAGCAGGTGACACAATATCATAACCACCATTAGCGTACTCTGTAGCTGACTTGGTACCTAAAGAGTAAAATCAAGAGAAACAATAATGTTATGTCACTGTTTTGTAAATGACAAATATATAGGTGTTACACAATATAACATTTGTATTTCAGATGCTAACTGAAAGGTATCAGTATTTCAGGCTTAGAAATACTTGAATTAGTCTGTAAATAAATAAAAAACACCAAGGAATTAAATGCGAGAGGTACGTACAAGTAAACTTAAAAATAATTTTGCCCTGGAAAACATTTGCAAAAATATATTTGCAAAAAAACCCATCTTTTGTTACGAACCACCTGTAATTTTCCATGATTGCCATGAGATGTCACTAACTTCTCAGCTACATATAGTTCCTCACAGGGAGCAGCGTTAAGCAACTCAAGAAAGACTGGTGTAGTCCAACAAAAAACTTAGATGAAAACAGATCACGTTACCAGAACTAGAAAAATACGGTTTAAAACCTCCCACAGAGAACAAACACCCAAAAGTTAGCAATAAAAACAGCCAATGAAACTTTTCTAGCCCTCTAAATTATAAAAAGCTCTCTAAATTTCAACAGCTCCCTGCTGTTAGCCCTCCAACACCAATATTCTTTTCTTAGAACAATAAACATAGCAACAAACATATCTGACCTAATGGGAGTACATCATACATAAATCATACAAATTCTAATATCTCTAAATACTTTTTCACTTAATACTTTGTGCTTCAATGAGATGCATTCTCAATTGAGTTATCTTTTCCCAGTCTTGAATTTTAGACCTTGATTTGATTTAATGCCCCTTTGTTTCTTTAAGAACTAGCCAGATGGAAAACTTCTGTTTGCCTGCTTTTTACTGTTTTTAGTTGTAATTCATTGCCTCATGCACATAATAGATTGTACTCATGTTACGTCTTCACTTCTGTTCTCTCTGGCATAAGCAATCACATTTTCCTTCTTCATTTGACTTCATGGAGGACTTTTTTTAGGCTTTCCATCATTTGTATTGTACTCTGCTCAGTCCTTTCAATTTGTAACACACTTTACAGGTGTATGTTGAATCCACATAGCATATGCTATTCCTTAGAAAAATATAATTGATCTACAAAAGAGGACTGCAGTAATTTCTATTCTGTTCCTCATTTTATTCTATGTTTAACATCATTTACATCTTAGTTATAGAAGTAACAGACATCTCCACTGGGCCTTTGAAAATTATTTGTTTGTTTTTTTTTTCATGAGCAGATGTATCCAATTTGAAACCCAGATGTATAAGTAATTAAAATTTTCTTCTTGAATGCTCAGTACTTTGCATTAATCAATGTTAGCTTGGTCTGCTATGGCTATTTATCTATCACACATTGGACATTACAAATTAAGTTTAAACACAATGCAGCATTTTACATATAGCCTGATATAAATAATGCCTAAATACATCCCATGGATACACAGACACTCTAAGTCCCAGTACACTGGGACCTTCTGCACCTAGATTAGCTTTTAACCAAAATACTAACTGGTTGATTTATCCTAATATAGTTGTCCTTCTCAATTAGGTTTTGATCCAAGACAATATTTAGTCTCTCATTTTGTGAAATCTTAACCTTACTCAAAGGTCTTGGGAAAACTCTAAATAATATTACTTGGGTTTTCTACAACCACTGATTCAACCACCAAGAATTCTGTCAGACCAATTATCTTTGACAAAAAAGTCTGGTCAAATTCTACCATATGATGTAAGTGGCTTTTTGTTTGACTATTTTAAACAATGCAAAACCATTCCTAGAAACTTCTCAAGTTTTGCAAGGCTCAGTAGTAGGGATTTTATTTTTTCAAAGCAACACTCTTATTTTCACTACTGGAGTATTTCATATAGTCTTAACTTCTACTTGAACTCAGAATATTCCTAGTGTGGTCCTGTTGACTTCCACTGCTTATGAGTTTATTTTAATACTTCAAGTGTGTGATCTCATCTTAATTGCTGGTTAAGACCATGTCCAAGATAAAGTTTCTTCAATATCTGGTGCTACAAAGACTGCTACACAAGACAAATTCACTTTGTACATCAACATTGTCTTCCTGAATTACTTCCTTTTGAGGAGAGGATCAACCAACTGTTTTGCCAAATTTGAGTATTTTAACCACCAAAAGATATTTTCTTATGCATTTCTATACTCTCAGCTACTTACACCAGCTTAGTTGTTTCTGTTTATGTACTTTCTAATGCATTTTAATATTAACTCCAGCAAGTAAATTTAGCAGATTTCCAAATCGTGTAAGAGCCATTGGTATCACATAACCTCTTAAACCTTTTCATTCAGGCAGAGTGCCTCACTACTTACTTCCCAAGAGATACGCATACAAACTGAAATCTGACATTGTCCTCTTATGTAGGATTGATGCGACTTTTAAAGATGGAGTTTCCTTAGTTATTGTGATATTAGGACTTTTAATTCAGTTTCCCTACTCTTGAAAAAGTCCATGCCATTTTTTTTTTTCTGTCTTTTTGCTCAGCAAGTACTTTTCACATCAGAAAACCAGACAGGATCCAAAGTTATGTCATCAGCAGCTTTCATAGCTACTCTTTCAATGAATAGACAACTTAAAATAGATATGGAAAAAAACCCCAAAACCCTACTGGAATATTCTGGAGCTGCATCCTTTATATTAATATTTTTTATATGCAGACAAGAGAGAAACAAGCAAAGAAATATCCACATGATCCAAACAAAACCACATAAACGTTCAGGCCTACAACTAACACTTCACTTGTGAAATAAAACCCCATAATCTTTAAACTAAATATAGATTTAAAACAATTGTTCAAGAGTTCAATTAGTTATACTAGGTAGTTAGTTTATACATCCAAATATACAGACATACCATGCATACCACTGTAACTTTCTCGAAGACAGCAATGGCGACATGTTCCATTACCAGCCTAAATGCCTCACTATGTAACATATATTGCATCAATGCTTAGATTAACAATGGCTACAACATTATTGGTAACACCTACCTTCTTAAGAAAACAGAAAATTCTGTAGGAAAATTCAGTGATAGTGAAATTCATACACGTTGGTATGCCTTTATTTGATTTGCCTCTATCAAAACACTAGGAAAAAAACCCTATATGTGCACACTCTTTAAGCTTGACAAGCAAAGAAGCTGTCACCCTAAAGAAACAAGAAAATTCTCATGTGCTGGAGAATGGACAGAGTCAGTCAGGAATTATATGTTATGTGATTTCCTGAGATTGGTGACACTCCATACATATGCTTCAGTTATCCCAAGCTTTTAAACTGACTGTTTAGACTGGCAGAATTCTAAGCATTCTCAAAGTCTCACATTTTACACAGCAGTGGGAGGTCATAATTTCTCAGAACCCTCAAGAACAGAGTCCATATGTAAGGCACACAGGCTGAATTTCCATAGTTGTATTCCCAAGGTGGGTCTTAAGGACAGTCCTGTCCTGTGCAGGGAGATTTGGAAGGTGCTAATGTGTTTTTTACTGGGAAGGAACATCAGCTTGACATCTACTGATTGAGACCAAGTTAATTTAAGAATTTTCAAGTTTTTTCTTAGTATTCGCTTTCCTTCAAGCTTTCTTCCATTTAAGTTTGCATGAATTAAGAAATAAAAAAGCCAGAAGATGGAATTATGTTTCTATTCTTTGTTAACAAAGAAAAGAGATGACAAAAATGAAAATCATGGAAGACATCCTGATGTCAAACTACCTAACAGTACACAAATGTTGGTGTATCTTATAACTTATCTCATACTTATGACTGAGAATTCACTTCAAACATGAATAGTGCAGCTTTTTAAACTGCAGAAGACAATAAAGATATTAGCTAAGAAAGTTTTGAAGTAAGAGTGAACAGACAGTGCAGTATTTGTTTGCTTACATGAATAAAGATGTAAGGATCTTAGAACTGAACTGTCTGTAAATTCTTACATGCACTAGTTACATTAAACCTTGAAAGGAAAAACATCTCTTTGATTAATACCAACTAAAATTACATGAAGGAAGTAGAGACTACAGGCTCAACTTGATTTATAATTTTAAATCTTATTATCCACGAAAGAAATTATTTAGAATCCCATATATGTCAGTACTATTCAAGATTTGTATTTAGACTTCAAAAAGTGGGCACTAGGGAGAGAATAATGTAGCCACGTACGATGCCATCAGGAAGATAAACCTAGAAACCATATCTACACTTATGTCATGACAAGAATATAGCGCATAATTCTGAGATATGCTGATGGTTCTAGCTTCCAGCAATCAAAATTCCACTAGTTTTAGGTCACTGAGATCACAAATATTAAGCAAGGACTTGAAAGTGCTTTGCTCTGCTGGATAAAGGCCAGAGTACTCAATAGAAGTTACAAAGTCCTCCCGTGAGTAACTCACCTTACTTGGAACAGAAGCCATCCACAGGTCTCAATGCATCACTAAAAGAACATCACCCTTCACACCTCTGCATCAACTACACACATACGCTCCTCCCTTTGTGAAATTATTTTTTAGCTGATTCACTATGAGTTGCTACTGGAGTACCTTTTATTCTCCTGGCTAAAATGGAAAATTAAGAATTCCTATGAACTCAACAACTAATGCACTTTATTCAAGGTAAAACAATGCAGAAATGCAGAATTCAAATCAGCATTTTAATTCAGAAAGCTTCCTGTTTTACTGTTTAAATTAAAATGAATCACAGCCTTGCTTCTCATTTGCTTTACATGTAGTTCTGGATTAAGTAAGATATACATAGCTCACGACAGAGACAAGAACACACCCCGAAAAACAGAAGTAAAAATGCATAGGAGCAAATAATTCTATTTCTTTGCATTACTTCAAACCTTTACATCATCATACTGCAAAGAACGTTAAGCTTTAGCACTAGACAGTAAGAATTTGGATGCCCTTGCAGATTGATGCAAAAAAAGAGTATTCTGTTGGCACAGTGACATCTAAGTATTACCAGTATACTATTAGCAGCAACTAATTTGTGTGTAGCTTTATTATAGATCACTGAAGCAGGGAAGAACATAGCTCAAACATAAGAATTTTATAGGTATTTAGCTATTCAGGAAAAATGAGTAGAATTTTGAACTCTGGCAAAAATACTCATTTGTATAGCCTTGAGCAAGTCATTCTTTCTGTGCTTCATTTTTTACAGGGGTAAACTGGACACAGGGGAACCCTTTGTCACTATGTTTATACAATTCTCAACGCCATGGTTTCCCAGTGCACTACTGGAACGTAATTATCAAAAATGTCTACCTTAGAAAAGTAGGAAATAGGAAAGAAAGAAAGAGGAAACGAAGACATTTCAAGCAGCACAATTCTGTCTTCCATGTAGAGACAGCACATGAAGGAGGTTATATGTTGCTGCACCCTACATATAGTGTGAATAACAGCAGCAGTAACAGAAGGAATAACAAAAGCAATAAAAAAAGGAAAACAACTCTTAAGTTACATATTTCCTACACCTAGATCATGAAAGCACACTTTCAGTTCGAAGTTCCTTGCAATTAGCTGAATGTTTTAAAAAAAACATTCCTTTTGGGCAAATACATAACCTATTCAGAAAACAGCCACTACTGGTGGCCTGTGAAAATAAGTTACCACACAGAACTAAAGAATGCATCAGAAAGCCTTTACACTTTGGAAATCCACTCTCCTCGGCTTATGTTGAACATATTCATAACGTTTCATCACTCTTAGCAGTGGATACTGTTTCTAATCTCTCACTTTTTCTTGCATCTTAATTTCTGACACCCTTCAGTCATCTTTTATTATCTCAGTCTTTTCACTCTAAAGCTGGATAAATTTCAGACAAAAAATCCTGGTAATACATAGCTCAAACTTCAATGGTTAAAAAGAGATTTTCCTAAAACTGCTGACTCCTCTAGTCCAGGAAACAGCAAAAAAACAACAAAAGCCCCACGACAAAATCCAAAACTGATTTCTACGCTGGGATAAGGATGACTTTCTATTAAGCTGAAATACTCAAGGGTAACAGTTTTGACATCTGACCAACAGTGGTTAGAATAAAACTATAAACATACATTTCCTCTGACCATTCAGTCAATCATTATACTGCTAAAGAATTCTTATTTTACCTGAGTTTTCACTCAATGAGCATATAGGTTGTCCAAGTTCTTCCTCTCCTTCAAGTCTATGAGCTGTAATTGTCTTTGAAGCATAAGTCTCTCTCATGAAGTTAGCCTTGAAAACGTGAATTTATGTAAACTAGTAGTAAGGTCTGGATGAGACATAATTCTGCCTGCTCTTTCCTAAGCCTTCTGTTAAAGGAGTGAAGAGGTAGCTTACACAATCCTTTCCTCTAATACTGGAATGCAAAATACATCACAAATGGTGTGTTTTGAATCACAGCTCATATTAGCTTCTCCTCAAATCTATCCTTTTAGATCTTTAACTACAAGGAACAGTAACTGTTAAGCTGGATTAGCAGGAAGCCCTAGGAAAAAATTTCTGAGCCTAGAAACGCTAATGACCACATTCAGATGCAAGTTTCACGCAGCTTGCATGATTTTCAGCCCAGTGTTATTGCCAACCACATGTGGAATCCTTGAGATAGTTTTCAAAAACTGTCTATAATTTCTTATGCAAATCATCTACATAATTACTCGAAATACTGCCTTTAACTTGGTTATAGACTCTGAGCTGTGATGTGCAGCACATTAGGTACTGTATACATCACATTTTGTATACAACAAAATGATCCCTCCTATCCAGAAACACAAGCTAAGCAGGCAGGAAAATGGATTATGCAGCTGTGATGGAGATTTGAGACTGAGTCTTTATCGCATGGAAAAAACAGGACCAGCACCTTTTATTAAAGACAGAGAAAAACAAATGCTTGCACTACTTTTTTTTTTTTTTTAATTACAAAATAAAGTGTATTTAGGGTTAGTGAAACCAGTTAGTGTAATTAAAATAGTGTTGTGAGACAATTAATACTACATCCTAGTAGAAAATCTGTAACTGTTCATAATAAACACGGGTAAGCTACTGGTAACATGAATACTGTGTTATGAAAAAAAAAAAAATCTCTGAAAACACCAGGAAAATAAAATCATTCAATTTGTGGGGAAAAAAAAGTATCTCATTCTATAAAAATTACACCGATTTTTAAAAAGGATCTTTCAAATGAATTTCACTGCCTTAAAAGTAGGAAGTTGAGAAACTATGATTTTGAATTTAAAGAAACCCCATGTTTGATAAAACTGTTTTACAGTTAAAGATTTATTAACTATCCTGTTAAACAACTGACTCATGTACCCAAAAACATATCACATCATATCAAGCACAAAAGAACTTTTGTGTCTCAGATTTTCAGTCCTATGGGGTTCTGGCCATAATGATTTAACTGCCTTTTCTGCATGCTGTATCTGCAGCAATTTACATTTTGGTATGTTGATGTAGGTGTTTAGGTCATGAGTATTTTTGTTATTTTATACTGACAGATAAACTGATAAACAGAATTGTTTATTTATAGTCAGAGATAAAGAATTGAGAGTATAATATTTCAATTGCATATATCTACATTTTGAGTTAGTTTAAACTCTTATTTGCAAGAAAAGTTCTAATTGTGTTGTTTTACTGGAAAGACAGGAACACACACAAGAGAAGCCAAAGACCAACTTGAGCTGTAAATTACTATTTGACTTGGACTTTCAAAGGTTTTAGACCAAACAGTTTTGAATAACTATGTTCATAAAAGATTTTAAGTTCTCAATGCTTTTGGCTCCATAAGATTCTGTCGTACTATCCTGTTTATACAGGGAATTCCCAGAATCTTCACTCTCTATCTTGCACTCAGACCCCCACTATCTGTGAGAAAACATGCTTAGGACAGTGAGAGTATGAGAAACATGTTTTGGGACATTAGCTCAAATAGCTATAACAACCTCTTGTAAGGTTAAGCACTCAAAATTGAGGAAATTCCAAACTTCAGGTTACTCTGCCAACCGTGGATAAGGAATGAGTAGACAAGGCTTCACATGCACAATCAGCATGCAAGTTGCCATGACTTTCATGTGCTTTTGTAACTAAAATCAAAAGTGCATCTAAACAGTTACGCAAGGTCTTAATTTGAAAGCATGTCAGAAGCCTCTACAAAATACAGTATCAAATGTCTGTAATGGTTATTCAAGTGTGCACAGTTTGTCAGCCCATGTCTTAGATGCTGTTAACAAACCTAAAAGACAACAGAGAGCTGATGTGAAAAATTATGGATTAAATAAATAGGAGGACAGTGAACTGCTATATTTTTGAAGTAAAAAAATATTTTAAATCATTAAAATGGTTATTATCTGCTACTGTTAACAACATCTAAGGAATTAACTAATTAACTTTTCCAAAGTCAAATATCTGAAACTAAATGTCAACCCTAACAAGTTGTAAGAAGTGTTAAAATAAAGATAAACATTGATCTACAAATTAGGAACCCTAAATATTTGTGTAAAGCTTTTTATATTTTCCCGTTTCATATCCAGGATGGTTAAAAGTCATCATTTATCTATTTTTTTTCCCCCTTACAATACTCTTGATACATAATTTTCTGGAACTATTATGACAGGAAGTTGTGTATTTCTTTACCAAAGACCAAATTTTAAGTAATTTATTAGTTCATTTCTTTTATATCTCTTGCTAAAAGATCTATGCACAAATACACTCTAGTTAATGGTTTCAAAAACAGTATCTTGCATAGTACAATTCAGAAATGTTTACCTTAATTAACACATAGCAGTAACAAGATAAGTAACAAGTGTTTTGTTAAAAAAAAAAGACTAAATTATTAATTAAAAAAAGAACAGAAAATTAAAAGGACATAGTCTAATCCTAAGTGAAGCTCAGTCCACTAACACAATTATAATTTATTTTGAAAATACAAGAAAACCACTGCAGCTGTTGCTGTTTTATTATTCTGATCTTTAACAAAAGAAATTGCTCATTATTTAAATTACTCTTTCTCTCATCATGATTTAAACTATCGTCTGTGTCAGTTCAGTGCTCTGAAATTCTACATAGATCTCTCTATTAATATTATAAAAAGTTACACACCTTTACTATAGAAACTAAATTCGAATTTGAAAATACTGCGAACCTTGAATAGGAGGTAAGTATTCAAAATATAAAGCCTTCTGGAAGTATACACATTGCAAAGAAAAAAAAGAGAGGCTACTACTGCACACAATCACAAGAGGCTCATACTGTCCATAAGCTGCATGTCACCCAGTGTGTATTTCAAATAAGATCCACTCAGCCTTCCCAACACACACCACCAAAAAAAATAGGATTAAGTGCTGTCTGTCTGGTCTGGACAATTTCAGTCTCTTATGAAGCAGAACAGAGTTATCTATTCACTTAAAGTGCTGTGACACTAGTCCTTACATTCTGAATTAATCCTGTAATGATGTATATGACTGTTGATGAGTAAAGGATGAGGACACTAGGAAATATTTTGATTTCTTATTATTTGTGTAGGAACTCAAGGCAAACCTTATTCCACAAAGTTTAAAATTAATCCAAAGGGATTAAAATGAGTGTTAGTATTTTTTGTCCACTCCTGTATTTTTAATCCAAGTTGTAATCAGCTAACTAGAAGTGACTTAGTTACCTAACACATCCAGGAACATAGCATAGCCCTGAAACTTGAACACTATCGTTTTTATAGTACAATTATTATGCAGTAGAACAATAAAAGAAACAAAGCAAAAGAAAACCCCATGAACAGGTCTCTCTTCAAATTCTGGCAAATAAATCCCATGAGGAACATACATTAAACTTGAATTAAAATACTTTTAATCTCTTAAGTATAATTTCCTCTAAAGGCCCCTTTTTCAGCAAGGATGGGAAGTGGCTGGGTTTGTAGTACACAACCAAAGCTGAACACAAGTGTTCTGCCATCTGAAGAGAAAAGAACTGAAACATGCATACTTGCACAACTTCCTGAACAAACTTTTAGATTACTTAAATTTTTAAATCTTTCAGTACTAAATATAAAATATTGGTAGACACTCATATGATAACAAATTTAACTTTCTCATTATTTTTCAGCAAACAATAATTGCAGGAGCTCTGGTTAAAAGGAAATTCAATAACTACACAGATTACTTGGTGAATTTGAAGGGACTGGAGCTGCAGCAGTCTGTACTATTGTGGCGGGAGTTTTTAGATCTTATAATTATGGTCATTATTCACAAAAAGAAAGAATGGATTTACAGATTGTTGACAGAGGGAAGCAGTTTGAACATAAAAGTAAAAGTAAAATGAAAATATTGTAGAATCAGGATATACTGCAATGAAAAAAATTCAAATTATACAGTCTTACAAAGAAATACATTTTAATAAATTAATATAAGCTTAATAAAAAGGAAAGTAGTGATTTGGTCGTACCTTGGAGGGAAGCAATGCCAAAGTCTCACACCTCAAAAAAAAAGAATGCGTAGACGGGTCTGACAGATAAGAACTTTCTTTAGAGAAAGCCTGTGTTTGGACTGCAAGTCATCCTAGCTAATGGATAAGTCATGTTCATCGACAATCACATTAGCCCTTTTTGCTATTTTAGTCAAATAAGGCTAATCATTTAGCATGCCTAATTTATATAGCTATGAGGGTGGGTTATCAGTACAGATGTACTGAGGCATAAAAGACTTGGGAACACTGACCTATCTGTCAAATTTGATCAAAGCCAATGAAATCCAATTTGTTAATCTTGCTTCACAATCCTGCCCTCCTACACTCTAAATACTAATATGCTTTGCATTGTTCTGAGATACACAGTCAACAGTGAGACTTTTTATTGGGATTAATCAGAATCATATATGAGTTACATTAATTCTTGGAGTAAGAGACATGACTTTTGAAATTAGAAGACTAAAAGAACGACTGCAAATCTAGAAATGTTTGTAATATGTATTTGCATGCCCAATTGTAACCTTAAAGGACAAGACCACAATCTAATAGTTCAATAGTAAATACAGCTAATAAATTGGGAACAGTTTCTCATTAAACTGAAAATGCTGTTTTTTGCTTGTGTTTTCACACACATTTACTCAAGTTTGAAAAATTGACTAAGGCAAGTACACATCTCTGGACTTCTCACTTCCCTAAAATAGTGATTAATTCTTCTTTTGTGCCTAAAGCAAAGATTTTTGAGGGGAAGAGAAGGGCATAACTCTCCTAGTACCTACTGAGGCCCCATTCCAAAGGAAACATCTTTTTCAACAGCTATGTAAGTTTCCAACAGTCATGAAGTTCAACCTTAGTCCTTGAATCCAGTGCTGCATAGAGATATCCATGGAAGCCAGATACAGTGAACTAAAATAGCACAAGCTCTGAAAAGTTGGTGTTTTGTTCTTTCCAGTCTACTCTTAAGAGCAACTACATTTGTGCCGATGATTTGTCCAGTATTTGCATAATATGGTATATATAAATCTGTGGTTAGAAAACTCTTTGTCCTGGTTTGTTTCACAACAGTCCTCCTTCTGAAGGAGTTTCCTACCTTATTTGTTCTCTCACCAACCAGGGCAAGAGAACATTCCTGTTTTCCAGTCTCTGCCCAAATTGCATACAGAAGCTTACTGGATTGAATTAGAGAGAATCAAACTTGAGTAATTACTACAGTCCTCAATTTGACACTAATTGGGATAATAACTGCATCCCAGTATAGGCCCCAATGATATATTTGGTCCTTCAGTCATACCAGAATATTCAAGAAACACTTCTGAAACACGCAGAACATTACCTAGAGGTGAACAATCAGAAGAGACTTATCTTAGCCTGTATTAAATAAAAGTTTTTTCCTTTTGTAATAATTGAAATTAAAAAAATTTAAAAAAATAATTAAATAAGGCAAACAATCTCCCCACACAATCGAGTTTTTACTTTGTAACTAAAAATAAAGTAGTGTGACTTTTTCTTTGGAACAGGTAAATACATTTCGGAAAACATACAGGAAGTATGCAATTAACATTTACGAGACTTGACAGATGCATCATCTGGGAAATACCTGGGTTCTTTTACCATTAGATATACTTATATAAGCCTGTTTTGCATATTATGCTGAGTATCATTGGACATTAGACTAAAAATGTAAGTAGTGTTAAGTCATGAAGTCAACTCTCTTGAAGAGGCTGCCAATTTACTCATGACATATCCATGCACTGTGGAAACAAACTCTACATACCACTAGATTGTTGGAATCTTTTTTGTTTTGGAGTTTAGGCATGAACACCACTATAGAACAGCTGTGAATAAGATGTGCAATCTGTTGATTCACCCAGAATATTCTATAATTTATTTTGCTTCTCTGTACCACTTGTCTCCACCACAGAATCATAGAATTGTTTTGGTTGGAAAAGACCTTTGAGATCAAGTCCAACAACTAACAGAACACTGCCAAGCCCACCATGGGAAAACGTGACACCAAGATCAGTGGAGAAGGAGGAGAAGGAGGCGTCCAGGCATCACAGGAGAGATTGCCCTGTGACCTGTGGTGAGGACCATGGTGAGGCATCTGTCCCCCTGTAGTCCATAGAGGCCACGGTGGAGCAGAGACCCATTCGCAGCCTGTGGAAGATCCCACATGGGAGTGGGTGGATGCCTGGGGGAGGCTGTGATGATGTTGGAAGCCCAGGTTGGAGCAAGTTCCTTGCAGGACCTGGGAACCCATGGAGAGACGAGCCCACATTTGACCAGGTTTGCTGTCAGGATTTGCAACTCTATGGGAAGCCCACACTGGAGCACTTTGCTCCTGAAAGACTGCTTTGCCTGTGGATGAGACACATGTTTGGGCAGTGTATGAAGAGCTGCACCCTGTGGGAAGACCCAACACTGGAGCAGTTCATGAAAAACTGTAGTCCATGGAAAAGACCCACGTTGGAGAAGCTTGTGGAGAACTATCTCCCATGGGAGGCACCCCACACTGCAGCAGCTGGAAGCATGAGGAGGCCTCCCTCTTAGAGAAGGCAATGGCAGTGTCCACCTGTAATTAACCGATCATAACCCTCAATCCTTATCCCCCTGTGCCGCTGATAGGGAGGAGGTAGAAATCTCCCCTGGAGAAGGGAGGGGTGGGGGGAGGTGTTTAAAGATTCTGTTTTTATTTTTTATTTTCCTACTGTGTTTTGATGGTTTGTTAATAAAATCAAACCACATCTCCTCAAGTTGAGCTTGTTCTGCCTGTGACGGTAATTGCTGAATGACTTCCCTGTCCTTATCTCAACTCACGAATTCTTTGTTGTATTTCCCTCTCCTCTGTCTAGTTTAGGAGGGGGAGTGATAGAGCGACTTGGTGGGGATCTGGCACTCAGGGTTAAACCACCACAACATCTCATCTATACATCTTTTAAATATCTCCAGGCATGGTGACTCCATCACCTCTCTGGGTAGCCTGATCTTGCGTTTCACAACTCTTTCAGTGAAAAATTTCTTCCTAATATCCAATCTAAAACTTCCCTGGCACAACTTGAGCCCATTTCCTTTTGGTTTGTCACTTGTTACTTGAGAGAATAGACTGATCTCATCTCGCCACAACCTCCTTTCAGGTAGTTGTAGGCAGTAACCATGCTCATACTGCTGGCTTATATTCAGCTGGCTGTAGATTAACACCACTAAGTATTTTCTGCCAGTCAGTTTTCCAGCCACTCTTTTCCCAACCTGTAGTGTTACATGGGGTTGGTGTGGCCAAAGTGCAGGACTCGGCTCTTTCATAGCACTAATCAGGATCATAATCTAAGGCTTGCAATGGCTAAGAAATTATTGCAGTTTCATAGTTTATGAATTAGAGTTTGAGATTTGCTTTCTTTGTTCTCTTTTTACATATCTGAGGGAAGTCGAATGGTTCCCTGACTCTGTTTACGTGCTTTGCAAGAGATGAAAAAATAAAATCCCAATTACATCTCTGTTGGTTAAGATCTTCTTTGAATAAGGTTTTGCATTAAGAAAAAGAGGGGAGAACAAGACACATACCTAAATATTCCTATTTATCTGGAACTCATTCCATTGGTGTGAAAAGCTATTTGTGAAGTATCTATCACATATGCACGTTTAGATTTGTGTACATCTTAGCAATCTGTTAAACCTTGCACATTTAGAATAAAGACTCATATGTGGATGAGAAAAAAGATCCAGAGAGTCTTTAAACTAGAAATCCTGGATAATGACTTCCTGCCTAATCAGAGCTAGTCTGACGGTAATATTTGAAATGCCATATTAGTCTCTAGCTTCATGAAAAGAGCAGGAAGAGCACTGGGAATCACAACTGCAGCAACAAGAGGCTGATGTCATCTTCCTCATAACTGTGAGAAAAAAAAAACAACCCTGAAGGCACAGCATGGGTGTTGCTATTTCAATTTATAAAGCTCTAGTGCTTTCCCATTGAGAGTAAGTGAGATCATGGCCCTACCCAGATAGTTCTTTTAGGAGCTTACATGGAACAGTGTGAGCACAAACCCCAAGGCTACTGCATCCTAACCACAGAAATTAACTTCTCTTCTTGGGTGTTGTAATGTTGAGAGAAAACTGCCTTACCATGAGAGAAGCAAATGACAGCACATTCTGTCTTGCATCATATGCCTTTAGTGGACAGCTGTGCAGACAGAAATTGATAGCTTCACTCCTGGATATGTCAACAAAATGATACACATTCCAATTCATTAAACCGTGAAGGTAATTAACAGGCAAGCTATTTTAAACATATACATAATAAATAAATAATTTTTTGCATATTTTTAAATACACATATTTATGTACACCTATGTGTGTGTGTGCGTGTGCAAAATACAGACATATACTATCTAGCTAACTGGAAGCCTTGGTGAGAATTTACTTCAAAGACACACTGAAATAAAACCCACATACTACAATATGGAATGTTACCATATGAATTAGGATGTGTTCAAGTTACTATATACCATTAGAGCAAAGTAAATCTCTATTATTTATATATTCACATGTCTGAGGTGGAATTGTGTTCTTTATTTTACTTTAAAGTTACTTCAGACAACAGTTAAACCAGAGAGATCTGCATGTCACAGACAACTTGACAAATTGAGAATGATCATTAAAAAGTGAAAAGAAAAAACAAACAAGAAAATTGCAGTAGGGAAAAATCCAAACATAGTGAAATCTCAGAATGGTTTCATGTAAAATAAAGCAAAGAAATAAAATACCTGCAATGATGTCATCCATCTGCTCCAAAGCTGCTTCCAGCACATGACTAGCATCAGAAGCCATCGTCTGCGATTTCTTTGGATCTTTTTTCTACTGGAAAGACAGAAGAAGCCATGAGTATAACACTAAACCTGACCTGATAGAAAATATATGTCACTGTTACATTATAAATTAAGCCACTCAGGCGGCATAAGTCCACAGTAGAAAAAGTTCAGGATAGCAACATGAAAACTAACAAAACTGTTTGTATGCTTAATAGATGACTTGAGGCTCCTGAGGTTTTCATTCATTTTGGTTTGTTTTTTTTTTCTTTAAAGAGATTTTACCAAAATAAAGAAATGCATATGGAAACAAACCCAAATACTGGAAACTTGAGATTCCTCTACCCCTTATCCTTAAGAATGATTTTCTAGAATCAAAATTCAGTACATTTCAAACTTTTGGACTGGTGGGAAAAAGGATTAGCTATGGTTCGATGTAGTAATAAACACTATAAGCAGAACTTTGTAAGAACTCTGCTTTTTGATTGCTGACTGAAGAGTAAAGACAATTCTGAAATAATTCTTACTCCTTCTTTCTATACTCTCATGCAATCTTTCTACCACTTTTTTTTCATAATACTGAAAATACAGTTCTTTCTCTTTCAGTAACCAAAATATCTGAAGTACTAAGTTTCTCAAGTTACTGCTGCCTCTTTAAAACAAGATTAGACATTTATGTTGCTATATGACATTGAGGATAACAAACAAAATGTTCCAAAATTAGTTTCTACTTGTGAGTTGGTGTTGCTGGACTCTTAGTCAAGTAGCAGTTACTATTGTCAACAGATACATTTCAAAGGGGAAAATATTTTGCACTGTCCACTTCACTGCCAGTGAGAAAATTCTCTCCGAAATAGGCCCTCATGCACATCACTTCATTGCTGAAGTATGAAACCACTGCCCACACAGCAATGAACAGGGGGTGTACTTATACATGATTTTTGCTGTGCTCTAACACACAGGCCAAAATACTGACAAAGCCTTTAGAGGGGCATACAATTTTGATTTCTCTTCTATGAAGGGTGCAATTCAGTCCTGATATTCAATCTTTTGATTGAATCAGACAATTTTTAAATCTGTGATTCAGAACTGTTCCATTTTGATAGCTTTCTAAGCACCACAAGACACTTGTCTTGACAACGGCTGGAGGTATCCTTCAAATGACTCAGGATGTATAAATAAGTGTATAGGCAATGGTCATATGTTTGTAGAGTTGATTATTTCAACGCCACTTAATTTCACCAATCTGTATTTATCATATGATTACCTGTGCTAAGAGATCAGTTATGTTGAATTAAATATTGCAATAATCTCTAATGGTAATTCACATAGATGAAAATATTTTGGTACAGTTTTCATCCAATGACAGCTCAGACACTAGCCACCATGACCAGCTGTATGATTGCTAGCTAAGTCGCCCACAGTTAACTCTCTCAGGTGGAGCCTAAACATTACAATATAGAATCAGCAGCCAGAGGATAAAGTCACCTTAAAAATAAAAGCTTAACTACTTTTTGCTTCAGAGGAACCATCAGAAAAAAATTCAAACAACCAACCTAAAAATAAACTTAAGTCTGAGTCCAAATTACTGCATGACAAGAAATGTTGTTCAATCTCAGTAATAAGCCCAGTGCAACAGAAAATTTTTACTAACAAGTCAAAATTATTTGCTTCTTTTACAAACTATGAATCTCAAGATACAGGCATTTCTCCGTGGTGCTGGTAAAATATACACAAAGCAAACATTTTTTAATAACATCTGTTTTATCAGTAAGGTGTGTGTCCCACATACATACTAGTCAATGTCTACACCACTACTATCTAGAGGGACAGATGAAAGAATAAGAGTCAATGTTCTAATTTGAGCTCAGCCATTTATAGCCTGCTGCAATGGGTAAGCCATTATTTAGTTTCATATCAAAATGATCTGAAGAGCAACATGAGAATGTCTTATTGGACAATGGAAGAAAAATCATTAGTTATCAAAGGCATAGATTCATGTGAATGAATAATTGGGTTTTATATCTTTTTTTTTTGACAAAAGAAATAATTTAAGTATGAACAATCCTAAATGTAACTGAGTTTCACCAAAATGCATCTGACTCAACTATTTCATTTAGTGATATTGGAAATAACACAAATTATGCTCAGAATAACTTGTAAAGTTATTAAGTCATCTGATATAAACTTAAAATTTCAGAATGCCTACACAAACACTCTCTTTGATTCTGTTGCTTTCTTTGTTGGTTTTGCTAGATTACCATCTTATGTTGTCACATTTACCTGCCAGTAGTTTAGTAGACTCACTAAATACATTAGAGATATCTGATTCTCAACTGCAATAAGCCTCCTTCCTGGTAATACTTCCTCTAGTTCAAAGAGCCATAATATTGGTAACAATCACCTCAATGAAAGGAAATCCACTTACAGCAAGCAGCTGCCAAAGAGGCACCTAAGCTACTTTGCTCCTCTGGCAGATGTGGCCAACAGCCACTCCCCAGAAATCTACGGCCACCAACTGTGTTGGTAAATCAAAACAGTAGAAAAAGCATGAAAAATACTAAAAACAATATAGGGACCCTACTGCTAGATTGCACTGCATGCTTTTATTTGTGCTTCAAACTACTGCTCTGTGTGTTTAGAGCAGCTAGAGCAATACCCAGTCATTACTAACAAGAAAGGCAGGACTGACATTTCTTCTAAATATCAAATACAGTATTTGACCATCTGTAGTGAAAAGGTACAGAAAGTGCTGATACATTGCATTACAAACTTGAAATTTTACTTATAGAAAAACCTTCAGTCAAGACCTTGGCAGAAACCAGAAAGTATTGCTGAAAATACTGCCAGAACAAAGTCTTCTCTCCTCCCAGCCTCCACACTCTGCCTGTTCTCTCACCTGTATCCACAGCCTATTTTGCATCTTAACTGCATTAAGCTAGAGTAAATCCTGCTGATCAAACAACGATTTATTAATAAAAGCAATGTTCTTTGCTCCAGAGAAATAATGTAATATTACTTGCTTGACATCTTTTCTAGACAGACCTGTTGCTTGTGCTTCAGGCAAGTCTTACTCTCCCAGACACTCCCTTCTCACAGTTCGACTGTTTTGAGCAATATTATGAAAATAGCTTGTCAGATCTCACATGCTCTCAGCTACTACTTCTCATCTAGTTCTATAGAAATATCTGCAATGGTGGATTCTTATTATTATTAAGTAACAAAACACCCGTATCAATCCCAAGGCATGCTGAGTGTCTTAAACAGGATCCATCTCTTTGCTGGTATTTTAATTGCAATTCTTTTTATGGTTTTTCACTCCTGAATGACATCAACAGATGCAAAACACCATGCCTTACCTACCTATATAAAAATGCACATACATTTAGGAAAATAAGGTTCTTCAGCTTCGTTAAGTACTGATCAAAAGCCTATCTCTAACAAATTCTAGCAAATGTAGCAAATTCTGATCTTAAGGATTTATTAGATTAATTTATATATTAGCAAAATACAAGAACCAGTCTACTCACCTTTTCAGGTCCCTAAGAATAATATACTTTTTTTGCCTGATCAGTAAAAATTGTCCATTCTTAATAGCCAAAGTTTTATTGTTAAGCAGACGTAAGTCTAAATTATTATCACTCCTTCAAAGTAACACACTCATACTAATTTAGAGCCCAGCCCACAGATAAAGATATTGCAACTCTGTTTGTTATAATTACCCAAGTAACAAGATCCTCCAGGAAGTGCAGACAAAGCAAACTGGTCTGAATGCCCTAAATTTATTCTGCTTAGATAACTTTACCCTATAAATCTCAATCTGAGATTTGCACTTCAAATAAAATGAAAAATCTCTGGTAGAACTGTTGTGCTTAAAGCAAATATCCCTTGCAAATTTCTTAACCTACTTACTGTATGTAAAATTGAGGATTAATGTGTCCAGAAAGAACACAACATTTAACATAGTCACTATGAGCAAGATTTCTTCAGAATTATGAAAAGCCCTAATTAAATTTGAGTTTTTCATGGATGCCTTGAACCATCAGCTGTCCAGAGATAAGAATGTGAACATTTAGGCAAATCTAAGATGTTTTTCCAAGGTTGTGCATAATAATGAAGTTGCCAGCTTTATCAGTTAAGAAGAGAGCTGTAGTTTTGGACAAAAACTCTTGAAATCCAGGTCTTATCTCAATATCAATGCTTTGAGCGTCCTACAAATTCCTCTTACATTTAGAAGACACAGCTAACAATTAACTACCATCACCTTTTTTTTTTTTCTTTTGAGAGGAGATGAATACAGACATGTTTGGAAACTGTCTAAATATTCAAATTCAAGTTTCACATTGCTTTGTACTTAATAGTATAATGAAATATCAAGTGGCTTGAGTAAGCCTCAGAAGTCCTCCACACTTTTTCAGCCGCAAGTTGACCCTACTGGAGTGAACAAATGTGCAAAATTTCTACCCCTGCTACTTCTCACCTTGCTTCTCCCCTAGCCACGTGCTCCGTTGCATCCAGTCAGCCCACAAGAACACAACTATTGATTTATCTTCCAACCTGGCTCAGTAGTTCTCATGACACCATCAAATACAAAAGTTATAAATACATATTTGGATCATGGACTTCAGAACCTCATATACCTCTCTAATTAAGCTAATCCTTAGCCCTAAATAACCATCCACAGCTGCTGGGAACAGAAGAATTTCTGATGGTCACTAGAATGACTGCCTAAGCAACACTACTTATATAGCATCTTCCAGGACTATCCAGCCATAAATAAAGTTCATCTGATTATAGCTTAAATGTAATTTACTTGTTAATACAGACAGTACTTGCTCTATTTCCCCTTCATATGCTTCACTGGCATAGGCAGAAAGGTAAATAGAATCACTCCTTCATTAACTACCTTTTATGTAATAAATAAAAACAAGACTACAGAAGTTTTTTGGGGTTTTTTGTTGTTGTTGTTTCTTTTTTTTTTAATAACTATAATGGGAATAATAAAATAATAACAAAATTTCAGCTAGAAAGTGCAGAGTCCACACCAGTGGTGAGATGGAAGCTCTAGGGAGAAATATGGACTATAGTTGAACACCTGATAGTTTACTATTTCAGGTAGATAGTAGAAGAACTAGTAAAGTCTCTAGTCAGCATATCACTGTCAGTCCTTAGGTGAAGTACAGCACTGGTACAATACCTCCATTATGAAAATGAGCTAACCAAGCTCATAAACTAAATAAGCTAAACTAACCTAAACAGGTAGCGAGGCATTACTCTGACATTGTGAAACAACCATGTCTGTGTGCTGCTGATAAAAGTTAGTGACAATCAGTAAGAACTATGCTGCTTTAAAACATATTATACTCAACAATTTGATTTAAATTTGAAGAGAACTGAATGTAGTGAAATTTAATGCATTATAAAGTAGCAAAGTCAAAGTCAAAGATCTGTTTTCAAAAACAGATGTGCTAAACAACGTGCTAACACATTGAGAGAAGGGAGAGGGCAGGAAAAAAAACCTCAACCTTAAAAATATGCTCAGTGACCTGACCGATACTTTATGATGCTTTAAGAACACAAGCCAACTCTAAGTAACTCCTCCACAGGATTCATGGATATTAAGTTACAGTTGCTATTGGTACTATAACCAAATTTCCTGACTCATGTTTGTACAAAGTTTCATCCTTACATATAAAAGCTGACGCTGACAGAATGGCATGTGCAAAATGAGGTTTCTTCAGCTCCTCATCATAGCAGATCTATCAGCTGTATAAAGTTCCTCATTTCTTTTGTGTTTTTTTAAAATACTGTACATAAAAACTTAAAGAATCATTTTATAACTTATAAGTAAACAGCTATCAGATATTTTGTTTGGTATTACACACAGTACAGAGAAATGTTATAGCTTCTGACTGCAAATACTAAAACCAAAACTGCATTATTTATTAAGTGAAAAAAACCCAAACCCTAATTATTTTAGCTCAGCTGTCATTTAAGTAGTTACAATTTCTAGTAGCTTTTCTTTTTTTTTTTTTTTCTAATCACAATGAATCAATGCTTTTGATCTCAGCTTCAACTGAATATAGCATTACCTGGTAAAATATAAGAGAGGAAAGTTTCTGAATAAAAATGTGAGCCTTTGTGGTCTTAAAATAAATGCGTAGATCAATTGCATACAAAAGTGAGATTTGGTTACACATTTAGTTATAAAAGTATCAAAATCAAGAAGAGTTAGAGCCTCAGAATTTATTAAAATAAACTATGCCTTTTTGCTTGCCTTCTAATCTCAGGTATTCACTGTCCTCAAGGTCACAGCTTCAAGATTTTTCCCATGGAGGTCAACATGTTGGCTAGGTTTAGGCTACATTACTTAACTGCATCAACTCTTATCAACCCCTGCCTCCTCCTCCCCCCCAAAAAAACCATCCACAAAAAACAACCACCATCAAACACATGCAAGAATTGAAAAGCCTAAGCTGAGAAGTGATATAATAAATGATCCCATGACTAGTAAATGGAAAGGTGAGAAACAGCAGTAAAAGTGAACACAGAATTCATGCATGAATAAACTCTTTGCCCTGGAGTAAAATAGAGGACAAGACCTTGACAGAAAGTGAGATTATGTATATATGATTAACAAAAATACTCAAGGCTATCTTCTGCAACAGTGCTAAGAATTCAGACAAACTACATTGTTAAAAAACACACTCTCTAACTTGAGAATAAGGAGAAAAGTTTATTTCATAAACAGTTCTCAGGCATTGTCAAATCTCTCTGAAACAAAGGCTTCTCAACTTGGCCATAACAACCTACTGGCTCAGGCCAATCTCTTCTAGAAAATCCTAGTGTTAAATTTTCCTTTGCCTTTCTGCATTTCAGTAAGTTTTGTAAATGGAAACCATTCTTCTTGCCCATTAAGCTGTTACAGAATCAACTCAGCAGAACAAGCATTAATAAGAACCAACCTTATTAATCTATTAAGTACATGTGTATAAACCCCACTAGGGATGCAGAAGTGTATATAAGCACTGCAAAACAGATTTTTTCAATAACTTATGCAGTAACCATTAACAATATTAGTCTTAAAACACAGATGTTTCATTAAAGATGATCAGTGCTATCATAAGTACCAAAGATCTGATATCTGTAAGAAATGTAAGAAGGTCTCATTTTCAAAACTGATCACAGTGTTCATTTTCTTCATTTCCTTGATATGCATAGAGCATTGTTGTAAAATTCAACTGCTTTGCCAACAAAGAGCAAACATTCCTCAGCCAAATGGCTTAGTTTTTAGAATCCATACAGTTCTTGGTCCTAGTGCCTTCATTTCTATTTATTATTGCCCGTAGTGTAATCAAGACAGGTATCCATTGAATTCATGTGACTCAGAGGCAGAAAACAGATATGTATTTTTGGAACTCTTACGACACTGTAAGAACAGTCATGCTTGCTCAGACTAAAAGTCTGCTTGGCCCAGCACTCTGACTCTAATGATGTTCATTTCAACACAGATGCACAGGGATCAGTGTCCTGCTCTGTCTTTCCCAATAATCAGCATGCACGAGACTATAAAACACGGACTGGATAGGAAACATGCTTCATAGGTGTTGTAGGACCTACTCTCTGTAGATTTATCTGATTTCTTTTCATTTTCCATTTTGTATAATTTTTCAGTGAATGCTCTGACACTAACCCCAAACCAGGGGTTTATTACTGCTCACTTTTTCATGCCACTACCTTACAGTCTCTTTCTAGTCTCATTCCCCTTTCTCCTCTATAACATTCTTGTTTAACTGAAGAATTGTTATCCTGCAAGTCTCTTCTCAGAGTAAACCAGATCCATATTTTGCAACACATTTGTTGCTTCTCTATATACTTTTTCTTCTTTTATTGTACTGCTGTTGAGACAAGATGACCAAGGCTATATGAAGCACTCAAGTTGCAGAATACTTCAGATCTTTAGAAAAATGCCACAAAAGAAACACATGATGACATAGGTGAATATGTGAATGCCTCCACACTAAGTAAAAGCAATGGATCTTTATAGAAATAACTCCCTTTGGAGAATCAGAAGAGCGGAGAGCACGACATTTTCCTTAAAATGGACAGACACTAAAGTAGCTGAGAATTGATAGAGGAATTGGTACCAGTAGACACTGAGATACCCAAGGTTTGTTTATCTGCCACAGAACAAAGAAGCTTAACAAGCTAGAAAACCAATTTCCTCCAATCAAGAGAGACAATTTTCATCCACAAGATGATTCCAAAGGTAAAAAGCTGGGCTCTAGGTAAGACGATACAGAGAAATAGTCAAATACAAACATAACAGAGGAATACTTTTAATGATTATTTCTCATTTCAAAATTATCTTTTCTTGGGTTACTCAGGTTATAAAGTTCTGTCTTGAATTTCCCTCCCCTTCATTAATGTCATATGAAGACTTTTGCAAAGTTTAAAAGCTTTAGATATAAAGCTTAAAAAGAAACACTAAAAGGCAGGTTTTCTGATTTTGTAAAGTTTCATCTCATGTTAGTTTTTTTCCTTCTTTGAAACATTTTGTGCAACAATTTATAAATAACTGGAAATATCACTAGACTGGCTTAATAGGACCCACCCTGCATCTGTGGACACAAACATGCTGAATCCACACTAACAGGAACTGACAGTATCAAGTACTTCTGTATAAATTTGAGTAGCTATTTTAAGGAAAGTGTCTGTGGGAAACAAAGGGAAAATATATTCAGCTAGAAACAGTAAATTCTACATAAATGAATCTGCTTGTATTAAAAGCACTAAACTAGGAAAAACAAATGAAAGAACACTATGAAAAGCAACATATCCCAGATTGCTCATCACCATCTATGAAAACATAAATTTTAACAGCTGTGTCAGTTTAATGCTTACAAACAGAATGTTCATACATTGATTACTTCCTGAAGATTAATGAAAAGACTTTTGGAAAAAGCTATCTTCAATTATTTCTCTTTCATTGCATAAAAAATAGGTATAACCAAGCAGCAATGATTCCCCATGGCAAATTAAATCCCGACCTAAAATTAATTTGCAAACATCTTGTTGATTTTTCTCTCCGTTACTCAGAATATGAGACACACTCCATGCAGAACAGGTCCACAAACAAGGAAGCAGCTATTTCAAATATTGTGCCACAGATGATATCTAAATCAGAGAATGATATAGTCTCCTATCATACTACCTCTTTATACTTAATGGATTAAGAGTTTTTTTAAATTATGATAAAGGCATTATATAGAAAGGCAATGTCCCTTCCAACCCCTACCATTCTATGATTCCATGACAGACACAAAACTATCTATATATTGTAAGATTCACATAGGTGAGAGAAACTTGTAGTATTTCCCAGTTGAAGAAATATTATTACAGCTGGCAAGAAAAATGTAACATTATTTATTCTTTTTTTTTTTTTTCAGTGGATGCTAGAAGAAAAACGAATACCAAGACAACTAGAGACAGATTAAGCATCCACTGAAAACAGAAGCTGGCTTTAGAGGGAACACAAGATATATAGGTCTCCTCAATGACTTGTTCTAGGGAGGAGAACAATTTGCTCACAGAAAAAAAAAAAAAAACAAAACAAACCAACCCTATGTTTACCTAGGCAAGGACTTTAACAGAATCACCACACTAAAAACCTGCTCAAGTGTGGGTTTCATATTCATCTACGTGCGCTGTTACTGTTTCTACTCTGACACCATAATTGAAACAAGTAATTTTCAGGTAACTGTATATCCAGTTTTGAGTATTTGGTGGGAACTTTTTTTACAGTCTTACAGGCCGGTTTTGAAGTGATAGATACATCCAATGGCACAGGACAAAAAAAGAGATCCTGGAAGCCTACTGTTACCAACCACAAAGCCTGTCATGCCATGTCTGCCAACCATTTCAAGGCGTTTATTCTGACTACTGTACAAACGTAAAATAAATTTTCATGTCAAGTCATGTTATCAAGAGTAACTCAAATAAATTTAAATTTCTCTTTATAAAATATACATGATAGGTAGGACTAAGGAAGAGATAAAGAAATGCACAGCCACAGCCTCATGCATCAGAATACCTATTTGAATTTGCAAAACTTAAAACATATACATCATTTCCAGAAAGAGAATAATTGCTCAGTAAATCTGGTTCCATGTATAAGCCTCCAAAGCTATCATATGGCAGTTCAGTCATTTTGGCTTACAGGCTTGCCAAGACACTTAATTCAGGAAGCTTTTGGAAGTCTTGCAAATTAAAAAATGCCCTTCTCAATACAAACTGAAAACAAAAACTAGACCTAGAAGCAGAACCATTCATAAACTCAGTACTCTTCTGTTTTTTATATATATATATTTACATCTGAAGGTGAGGATGCTGTCAGCATAATTCATCAATGATGTGTGCATAAAGCATCCCTTTTGTTCTCTTTTAACAGTGAATTCCCATTATTTTTAGGGCATGAAAAAAAGAATTGAAGTAAAACTATTATAATGAACATACATGGGTTTTCCATAGATTCATTTCCAGATAAGTACTTTAATTAACTACTTAAATGTGAATAATAACCCAAAAGTATTTGTCAAAAAACAGAATTGTAGCCTAAAGTTCATTCTACTATATTACCTTCAGTTCAAAGAAAACATTTTTTATTGATTGAAATAAATAGAAAAGTTATAGTTGCAAATACTAGAGTGTAACAGTCCCTGAAGTGATATATTGTTATAAAGTCAGACAAATTTTACTAAGTCTGAAATAAATGGACTAGACAAGTTTGTACTGACATAAAAGACAAATTAAACAAAATTCTTAAATTACATTAAAAGGCTTGAGTATCATTATAGTAAAGATAGAAGTCCTAAAGGGCACTGTCACAGTTCCAACAGAAATGATACCTGAGGGGATACTGAGTGTCAGGCTTTTTACACATCCTCTCTTACTTCAGAGTACTTCATGTTAAGACTCACAGCAGCTTTTCATATCTGTTTGAAAAGTTTACTAGTCTTCTTTGAGGCAACTGTGAATAGACTTATCAAGTTTCCTGAGGTAATAGCTTAATCATATACTTTGCTGTTTGATAACAATGCTTTTATTGGATCTGCTTGTTAAAACAACCACAAAATGAAATTATATCAGGCTAATGACTTGCGAAGTTCTTTAATCCCTAACAGCTATGAAAAATATCCGTATGAAAATACGTATGAATATCCGTATGAAAAATACCTTAGAAGTTTCTTGCATCTGGGGACAAACAACAGTGCTTAAAAGTAAAAAAAAA
>WBNH01004822.1:175754-325899 GCA_013401255.1 Urocolius indicus | reverse complement strand
CCCTCGCGCCATTGGCTGCGGGGCCGGGACCGGCGGCGGCTGCCACCCGCCCACGTGACGGCGAGCCGCGGGCCGGCCGCGCCGCGCTCCTGCCCCGCTCCTCCCGCACGGGCAGTGGGTCTGACGCGCGCCGGGACGGGCCCCCCCAGGGGAGCCCAGCTCAGGAGCCGTGGGGCTGGCACGCAGGTGGCTGCCCTCCATTTCTCCACAGCAGCGGCTCAGTGTAAGCGTATGCAGCGTAACAACGCCCAATACCCACCACCAACCCTCTCAGGGCAGCGTGAAATCAAGGCTCCTGGCTATGGAGTATGAGTGAGGTGTGGATGGCCAGGCTGCAGCTTTCTAGAGCTTGGCTCCACAGAAAACCTTTCACATCACCTCATTGCAGAGGAGGAAACTGAATATTATCAGCCCTGGTGAATTTCAGTGCAAAGTAAAGGATTTGAAAAACCTACCCTTTGTTTACCCCTCTCCAGTTTCTGAGTTTTACCCTTTGGATCGTTATTACTGGAAGTAGAGCAATTGATTAAAACTTGTTAAAAAATGTTTTAAATAGAGCTACCAGGCATATTTTTTGTGTGCATTGATACATACCAGGGATTTTCTAGGTTAGCAAAACCACTATGTCATTATCTCTTATTAACTCTGTCTCCAAAGATGTAAAAATCATGTATTTTTATAGTTTAAGCACTTCTTATCTATTTTAGTTCTGTTAGTTAAATAATAGCATTGGCCATTAATATTAGTGTAACTGTTCTAGGTGAACCTGCTTTTGCAGGAGGGTTGGACTAGATGATCTCTAAAGGTCCCTTCCAACCCTACCATTCTGTGATATTTCTGTTGACTTTTGTTTAAAAAGTATTCTCCAATGCTATGTATATGATTGTAAAAGTCTCTTGTACAGGAAGTCTCCGAGGAGGCATACATATAAAACAAAGATACTCAAAATGTTTAGGGTTTTTTTTTTTCTCTCTGCAGAGATAACTGGATAACTTCTAGAAATGTGAAAAATGCTGCAAATTTTGGTCATTGAGAGTTTACTGGTCACTTTGCATCCTTTGCTGATCCAGAATCTGGAGAATGTTTCTCTTGTTCTGTTTTTAACCAAACAAGTCATCCCACATATGATACTGACATGGCTCTTTCACAGCATGTAAATGCTAAGTGCTATTGATTATGTCATTTTCCTAGGGAGCTGGCTAAACGACAACAAGCATTTAGCAGAAAGGGAGATAAAGAGTTTTGAGGACTTGTGACATTGACAATGTAATTAAACTGCACGCTTTTCACTGCTTTTCACTGCTTGTGGAGTTGTCTTTCAACCACCACAGTTTACAGTCTTCCTTCTGTGATGATGTTGACTGGCACCTAAATAGCCTAGGCATGTTTAATATGCATGATGTTTTAACATTTTATAGTATTTGTCCTCAATGATAGGATTTCCTCTTTCCTAGCTTAAGCTTGTACTGTGTGTGGAATGCTGAAACATTTTGTTCCCTGTTATCAACTGATGCACTCTCTGACCTTGTGAAGACTCACGTACGATTTCAGTTTTCTTTTAAACGTATGCATGAGACCAAGACTATGAATCACATACCAGATATACCAGATAAATAGTTGGATCTCAGTTACAGAGCAAACATGCCCAAGATGGGAGAGGGAGAAATGGGAAGTCAAGTACAACGCCTTGAAACATCTCTGGACATGCTGAAGAATAATTAAAACTGGCAAGAATCCACAGGCTTACTTTTGAATTTTTCTTGTCTTTCCTCTCAGCTTTGAGGTAGCCAGCTTAAATAGGTCATGTAGAGGAGTGGTCAAAATTACAATGGTTGGTGGCATTTACATCTTTCATAACACTGATACCGAAAAGCATTACTATAGCACTGCTTGCTGCTGTGTCATTAAATATTTGGGAAAGGTTCAGTGGCATTTAGCTCAGTCTGGGCAAAGCTGTGAGTCATTATCAACACCAGCCTGTTCTCCTTCCTTCTATGCCAACTACCCTCACTGGTGGTCTAGGACAGGTGTCTGAGTGGTTTTCCACATTGTGGAAGTACCATTTGGGACCTCGTTTACTCCTTCTGGCCATGTAGGGTTGTTACCTTCTTCTTTATTCCTGACCTGGAATAGGCAGGACCCTGCTGGTACATGCCGTATTCCAGAGTTTTGCTGGGAAAAGCACAGTCAGCCACGGCATGGGAAGGCGAGCATGGTGTTGCCCTTGTGCTGTGAAGGGAAAGGACGTGGAACAGGGAGGCTGTGTAGTTACTGCCACTCCCTTGGGAAGCACAGGTAGGAGCAGAGGGAGGTTGAGCAGCACAGGCTAAGCACAGAAAACAAACACTCTGTCCCACTGCTGCTTCAGTGTTCATGTGTAGTCATTTTACTGGTCTATTTCGGTATTGTTTGANCGCCCCTCGCGCCATTGGCTGCGGGGCCGGGACCGGCGGCGGCTGCCACCCGCCACGTGACGGCGAGCCGCGGGCCGGCCGCGCCGCGCTCCTGCCCCCCTCCTCCCGCACGGGCAGTGGGTCTGGCGCGCGCCGGGACGGGCCCCCCCAGGGGAGCCCAGCTCAGGAGCCGTGGGGCTGGCACGCAGGTGGCTGCCCTCCATTTCTCCACAGCAGCGGCTCAGTGTAAGCGTATGCAGCGTAACAACGCCCAATACCCACCACCAACCCTCTCAGGGCAGCGTGAAATCAAGGCTCCTGGCTATGGAGTATGAGTGAGGTGTGGATGGCCAGGCTGCAGCTTTCTAGAGCTTGGCTCCACAGAAAACCTTTCACATCACCTCATTGCAGAGGAGGAAACTGAATATTATCAGCCCTGGTGAATTTCAGTGCAAAGTAAAGGATTTGAACAACCTACCCTTTGTTTACCCCTCTCCAGTTTCTGAGTTTTACCCTTTGGATCGTTATTACTGGAAGTAGAGCAATTGATTAAAACTTGTTAAAAATTGTTTTAAATAGTGCTACCAGGCATATTTTTTGTGTGCATTGCTACATACCAGGGATTTTCTAGGTTAGCAAAACCACTATGTCATTATCTCTTAACTCTGTCTCCAAAGATCTAAAAATAATGTATTTTTATAGTTTAAGCACTTCTTATCTATTTTAATTCTGTTAGTTAAATAATAAAATTGGCCATTAATATTGGTGTAACTGTTCTAGGTGAACCTGCTTTTGCAGGAGGGTTGGACTAGATGATCTCTAAAGGTCCCTTCCAACCCTACCATTCTATGATATTTCTGTTGACTTTTGTTTAAAAAGTATTCTCCAATGCTATGTATATGATTGTAAAAGTCTCTTGTACAGGAAGTCTCCGAGCAGGCATACATATAAAACAAAGATACTCAAAATGTTTAGGGTTTTTTTTTTTTCTCTCTGCAGAGATTACTGGATTACTTCTAGAAATGTGAAAAATGCTGCAAATTTTGGTCATTGAGAGTTTACTGGTCACTTTGCATCCTTTGCTGATCCAGAATCTGGAGAATGTTTCTCTTGTTCTGTTTTTAACCAAACAAGTCATCCCACATATGATACTGACATGGCTCTTTCACAGCATGTAAATGCTAAGTGCTATTGATTATGTCATTTTCCTAGGGAGCTGGCTAAACGACAACAAGCATTTAGCAGAAAGGGAGATAAAGAGTTTTGAGGACTTGTGACATTGACAATGTAATTAAACTGCACGCTTTTCACTGCTTTTCACTGCTTGTGGAGTTGTCTTTCAACCACCACAGTTTACAGTCTTCCTTCTGTGATGATGTTGACTGGCACCTAAATAGCCTAGGCATGTTTAATATGCATGATGTTTTAACATTTTATAGTATTTGTCCTCAATGATAGGATTTCCTCTTTCCTAGCTTAAGCTTGTACTGTGTGTGGAATGCTGAAACATTTTGTTCCCTGTTATCAACTGATGCACTCTCTGACCTTGTGAAGACTCACGTACGATTTCAGTTTTCTTTTAAACGTATGCATGAGACCAAGACTATGAATCACATACCAGATATACCAGATAAATAGTTGGATCTCAGTTACAGAGCAAACATGCCCAAGATGGGAGAGGGAGAAATGGGAAGTCAAGTACAACGCCTTGAAACATCTCTGGACATGCTGAAGAATAATTAAAACTGGCAAGAATCCACAGGCTTACTTTTGAATTTTTCTTGTCTTTCCTCTCAGCTTTGAGGTAGCCAGCTTAAATAGGTCATGTAGAGGAGTGGTCAAAATTACAATGGTTGGTGGCATTTACATCTTTCATAACACTGATACCGAAAAGCATTACTATAGCACTGCTTGCTGCTGTGTCATTAAATATTTGGGAAAGGTTCAGTGGCATTTAGCTCAGTCTGGGCAAAGCTGTGAGTCATTATCAACACCAGCCTGTTCTCCTTCCTTCTATGCCAACTACCCTCACTGGTGGTCTAGGACAGGTGTCTGAGTGGTTTTCCACATTGTGGAAGTACCATTTGGGACTTCCACATTGTGGAAGTACCATTTGGGACCTCATTTACTCCTTCTGGCCATGTAGGGTTGTTACCTTCTTCTTTATTCCTGACCTGGAATAGGCAGGACCCTGCTGGTACATGCCGTATTCCAGAGTTTTGCTGGGAAAAGCACAGTCAGCCACGGCATGGGAAGGCGAGCATGGTGTTGCCCTTGTGCTGTGAAGGGAAAGGACGTGGAACAGGGAGGCTGTGTAGTTACTGCCACTCCCTTGGGAAGCACAGGTAGGAGCAGAGGGAGGTTGAGCAGCACAGGCTAAGCACAGAAAACAAACACTCTGTCCCACTGCTGCTTCAGTGTTCATGTGTAGTCATTTTACTGGTCTATTTCGGTATTGTTTGATATATGGAATGTTGATACTATAGTAATATTAGTGTACCACCAGAAAGCAAGAGAATTCTGATTTTGGGCTACTTGTTGATCCTGTCTGTCCTGTTTAATATAATTTTGACTGAGGTAGATTAATTCTACATCTCCCTTTCCAGTGCAGCGGGTTTCAGAAGCACTCCCTCAGCTGTCTCAGCCTCTTGGCTAATTACCATTCCAGAAGTCCCTCCTTCAATAAGAGTGGTTTGTTTCTTTTCTAGGGTAGCACAGACACATTACTGTTACAAAGCTGGCATTGTATTAAGTCTTTGGCCTCTCTTATATAACAATGAAGCTTATTCAGGGAGAGCAGAACCATCCTTCTCAGAAAAGACCTATGAAAAAAACAAGTTAGGAACCCCAGAAGGGAACACTGCTGGACACTGATTGAGTGATCATCTTCACTTCTTCCATCTTGAAAATCAGCGGAAAGTTGTCTGTGAGATCCCATGTGTTGCTCTACAATCGTTTGTCTCAACTAGAAATTATAACCAAGGTATATTTTTGTTTTGTTAAAATTTATTGAGAAAAACTGCATTTCTCCTCTTCGGTGTCACAGTCACATTATGGCTCATGTCAATGCCAAGAAGTCCAGTACTGGAGTTCAGACCATGTTTCTGATCCAGCAGGCATGCCTGCATGATGTTTAGGCTTATGCATGTTGGTGATTCTTTCACAGTACACTGTTTGGTCTGTTACTGGGTTGTACAGAAAAGTGGCAAAATGTTTCTTAGTCACTGAAAGGTGAGGATCAAAACAGACACTTTGATGAAGGCTCTAAATGGCTTTGCTCTCTGGATAGACACTCATGGCTATAAGGTCAGCAGGAAAAAGAAATCATATTTTGATATGTCAATTTGCTGTATGTTCCAAATTGCTTTTTTATTTGCTGAGAAGTTTTCATAAAGCTTTAACTTAACTGATTATAAAGGAGAGTAAATCAGCTGCACTGAATGCAGTCTAAATTCAGTGCCAACCATTCTGATTTTTTATGTTTACTCAAGAAGTCTCACGAGATACCTCAGACCTCATGCCCTTTTCTATCAAAAGGTTTTCTTGAAGAAGATTACAGCAAAAGTTAGCCATAGTGTGATTTCACTCTTTTCTCCAAATCACTGTACTCATATTCATAGACTGCACAGGCTATGAAACACCAGCTTAAAACAATGAATAAACATTGTGATGCACGACTTAGAAAGCTACAAGTAATCTCTTGTTTGTGGGGAAAAAAAACCAAGGAAGATGCATTTAAATGCACAGAGATTTCCTTTCATGTAAGTCTGGTTAAATCGGCTGCAGGCAGGAAATAATGTATTGGAGAATCCTCCGCATTGACTCCATACAGCCGATCCATTATGTCTCATTAGAAAGTGTAGCCTGCCTTATCTTTAACAGAGATCTGAGGCTAGTCACGTTACCAATTTCCTCTGGTAAGGTGCACAACCTTCTCTTAGCCTTTGAAACTGTTGTTTGTTTTGTTTTTTTTTTTTACATAAAGTGGTATGTTCTTCTTTAATGGCTAAGATATGGTTGTGGGATTTTTTCCCCTGTTATTATTGGATGCAGTTAATGTGAAACATTCAAGATGAGAGTTTAAATAAAATTATATTGTCTCTACGTAAAATTACACTTGAAATTTTCTTGGAATCTTGCAGGATGACCACAGGTACTTGATACTAAAACGGAACTCACTATTTTTTCTCATAGTTCAGATCAGCAACTATTCTATAGCACAAAAATCATCTTTTCAGATGTTACTTACTAGGAAAGATGAAATTCACATAAAAAAAATCCTTTATATATATAGGTAGTTTTGTTAGAGTCTACTATACTTGTTGAGCTGTTCTTTTTTTGTATTTTGTTTCCCCTAGTCTTCTGTTTATATTCCAGAAGCTTTCATAGACACATACAGTTCTTTTAAAAGGCTTTTAGAAGCATACTATTACTTTTGTTCAGCATTTTTAAAGACATTTAAACAAGCCATTGATCTGTCTGCTTGCATGTAACTAATTGGAATCATACCCGAAACAGCTGTTAACTAATCTAAATATAGCTAGTAGTGCTGTAAGGCCATAGCTCCATCTCGTGTTCAGCTTTTAAATCGGGCACAGGAGATCCTGAGAGTTTTCAGAATGAAAGTTCATAGCTCATAGGTAAATACTACCTTTATATTTTGAGGCATTTGATAAAGTTTTGGGTTGGCAGGTCTACCATTGCAAATTAAATACTAATGGAAGGCAGCTGCAGTCTTTTCAGGCAGACACAGCTGTTTAAAACATCTACATTTAACCATTGAGCAAAGGCCTTGTTGCAGCTTGGAAAATAGAGCTTATACTGTAAGTATACATTAAACATGCAATACAGTACCATGCAAGCTATTATTCTATCTCCTTTACTGAGGTAATTGAGTCATGGGACTTTGTTGAGTCAGACTGAAGTCATGATATTGGGAGATATGGCATTTGTCTAAAATTGTTACATTAAGAAATGGTAGAAAAATAAGCTGTTTCTTGACTCAAAGTATATCCATTGTTCTGTTATTTTTTTCAGGAAAGCTTCTAGCCAGCTTTTAGGTTTGATTCTAGTAGGATGCATTTAGAGTAAGATCTCTCTTATTTTAAAAATACACACAAAATTTTGTACCTTCAAAACTTTCAAGTTTTGAGCCAGGAAACAAGAGTCTCTGTGCACTTTTTCCCAGGTAATGCTCTTCATTGCTTCTGTCTTTGTTATGGTTGCTATCAGGCAGTTCTTTTTCTCATAATCATACATACAGCTGCAATAAGGTATGCTTTCACCTTTTTTTTTTTTTTGTAGAGGACCTTAGGCAGCTCCAGTGATGTTGTTTAGTTATGATTTAGCTAGTACAGATAGTTTTCTTATATCAGACTTACTTAACTGCAGAAATGAGCTGTGGTATGTGACTTCTTCCCACTCTTAGGCAGTGAAGATTAGTTTAAGCCACTTTCATCTAACCTCTATATTAGCCAGAGCAGGCAAGGTCACTTTCTTCGATTCAGCTGATGCACGGGAACTCATTCAAGGGCCTGAGCTCTTGATTTATTTCTCATCACCTTTCTTTTGTTGTTTTCTGGTGTTTGCTAAATTGTGAGTTCATAAAGGATGAATGATATCTTTTATCTGGAGATTAAAGAAGAGTGGGCAACAATGTATCTGAGTCTTTGCTGATACATATCTTCAAATTATCTCAAGGGCCAGCCTGCAAGCAGTTGCTAAAATCAATTAAAGAAAAACAAACCTCACCACTCAACCCCAAACAAACAGCAGAAAAAAACAGTTCCCTATCTCTAATGATTGTCTTGGGTCCAGTAGCAGATAAGCTGTATGTACGTGCCATAGCATACATAGCTTGGAAATGAAGAGTAATTGACTGTGATTGACATATGCAACAGGAACTCCTAGATTTACAGGTTCCCTGGGAACATGTAGCCTGATTCTACACAGTACAGGTCTCCTGTCAAAGAGCCTTTCTTGTCACTTTCTGTAGTCTGACTTTCATCCATTTCCCTGTTCCTTTTGTTTCTCTCTGCCTTCAAAGATAAACTTTATGTTTTCTGAAATTTAATCTAGCACCTAAGACCTATTTTATCTATGTGACAGACTGCAGATTTTCAGCAATTCTTCACTCCTTAGTTTGTGTTTCGGTAGTTTGGTTTGGTTTTTTTTTTTTTTTTTTTCAGGCTAATGTGTCTCCTTTCTCTGCCTTTGCTTTGAGCCTAATTTGTAGATAACTCACCTCCTGGTCTTTATACCCACCTGTTGGCCTTTTATAGATCTATGAATTTAGCTTCTCTATTGTCTTGCTTGTGCATTGTCAGATACCAAGACTCTATTTCTGTGCACATACCACATTCTTCTAAAAAGAGTACAAATATCTTTTTTATCAACATTCCTTAATGTTTTTCTTGGATAGTTGGTCATGTGATGCTGTATTTCCTCACTAAGCAGTCAAACAAATTCTTTTAGAATAGACATAAACAAGGATGAAATTAAAATGTGATTGTTATGGATAGTAATGTAGTGTGGAAGATATTTGGGAAGTATAAAATTAAAGCCACTTCTATTACAGAGAACTCTGACATACTGGGCATATGTATGCAGCCCCGTTACACTTTGTATGTAACTTTCAGATTATTTTCATGTTACTGAGTGCAAGACATTATATTCAAAATAAGCTGTTAGTTTCAATTGCAAGAACATTATTTTACACTTTTAAGATACCAACAACATTAACAAAGCTCCAATATTTGTAATTTTTAATACCTCTTTACAGTAACCCCCTGTAGGAGATTTATTTCTTACAGGCCTTGTTTCTTAAGGAAGCTTCCTTCATCTGTGATTTGCTTATTCTTGTGCAGGGTCAGTTATTCAGTATTATCCCTTTAAATATAGCCAAATATTAGCAACATTTTATTTTTCTTCATACCCTATGTAGTTGTAGCAATGACATATAATTTTATGTCACATTTAACAGGAAAGGTCGACTTCTTCAGTGATTGACATTTTCAGTATCCTTTTTACTGTGAATTAGGCTTCAAAGGTTGTACAGAAAAAGAAAATTTGGCTTCCCTTCCAAATCTAGTTCCCAAAGTATTCATGCCAATACTGCCCAATTTCTGAGATCCAGATGAGCTCACTTTGAAACAAAGTTAGATGAATAAAGGTTAGGACTTGTGTAGAAACATGCAAGTGTGGTGTTGTGAACATACAACAAAAGTTAGAAAGAAACTTTCAGTTACACCAGCAGGCTTTGGATTAGGCCCCGAATTGAAACAAATGGGTGAAAAAGTCATCATGAAGAAATCTGCACAAAAATCAAGCTATTTAGGAGATAAACAAATGGTATGGAGGTGAGTCAATGCCTGGCAGCTGCCCAGACATATCCAGGAGAATTTTCATTTCCTCTGGAGACAGAAAAGTTCCCAGGTAGTAGGCCCAGACTCCTCTAGAGCACTGTGTATGTTGGGGGAAGGTTCATGCCTGATAGCTCTTCTGGACCTCTCACATAAAGCTCTGGAATGTTTTGGCATTTCTTGGAGACAGCAGAATTTTCCATATAGAAGCCCCAGACTCTTCTGCACGTATCAAACTGAGAGCATTGTATATGCTGGGAGAAGGTCTATGCCCTGTAGCTCCTTTGGACTCTAAAAGATGTATAGATGCAGTGCTGAGGGTCATGGTATAGTGGTAGATGTAGCAGTTCTAGGTTAGCAGTTGGACTCTAACCTTAAGGCTGTTTTCCAATCTAAACAATTTTATGATTCTGTATAACACAAGAAGCGACCATTATAATCTATCAATGGATACTGAAAACCATTACTTGCTCTAAGCGATGCCAAGCAACATGGCAATTCTTCAGCAAAAAAATCTTACTCTCATTACCCAGCATATACTACTGCCTTGCCTGCACACTGGAATTCCTCTACATCTGTAGATGGAGCTTGTTTGCACTTTTCTCTGGTTTTCTGTGACTACGTTGCTTGGATGTTATATTCCCTTTTCTGGGCTTAGGGCTCAATATAGTGCAACTATAATAAATAAGTGTTATATTCTTATATGCAGTGCAAAACCATGAAAAGTTCAAAGAACTTAGAGCCACAGGTCCCAATTTTTGCCTTCAGGAGGAGCTGTTTCTTCAGTATTAAGAGAGCTGTATCTTAATGGGTTTGGTTCTGCAGTTTCTTTTCTAAGCTTCCAAGCACGTATTTGCAGCAGTGGAACAATCAGAGGGGACTGCAAACTCTCCTGTCAGAGGTAATTCCTATTGCTTCAAGCATGAACAGGACATAATCCTTCTAGATTACCCTGACCTGAGCCAGCCCTCTCCAAAATAGCTAGCAGGAAGAATGGAGGGCACGGAATGCTCCTGCCATAGATCACTAAAGGGAAAAATTAATGTTTGCACTTTTCGATACACGTTTGTTCTTTGTACTTCTTCAAGATCAACTATTGGATTGGATAACTCGGGTTGATAAGGCTGCTTTTATGTTCATACAGTGGACAGGACGAAAAACAATGGGATGCATTGCAACAAGGAAAACTGAAGTGGTGCTTTAGGAAAAGTGTTACAGTACCTGGCTTATAAATTGATGGGGTGAATTCCCTGGGAATGTTGTGTAGTCCCTATAATTAAAGGCTTTGATGAATAGTTGAGACAGGCTAATTCAGTGATGCCTCCTTCTATCCTTGTTCTCTTATGATTGTATGTGAATGGTTTGCCAACAAATCAGTATCAGCATTGACATCTGGAAATTCCAGCTTTTCAAATTGTTTATTGTTCATATACATTTTTGAAACAAGAAAGCATGAAAATTAGCTGCTCCTTGTAACTGAACCTCAATTTTGAGATTGGTGAAAACTTTGTTGCTTTTTTTTTTTGTTTTGTTTTGTCTTAATTGCTTTTGCATTTTGTACAGTATTAAATAATCTAATGAAGCTCATCCACACACACAAAAAATCTGCTTTTATCAAAACTAGGCAGTATCTTTAATTATTTATTATGAAGCCTGGATTTCCAGGGCAGTAAGGTTCAGAGAGGATCCTGCCTGAACTTTTGAGAATTGCTTCTTGCAATCTCTGTATGGAATAACTTAGACTTTTGTAGGCTTTCTCTGTTGTGAAACAGTGTGGTGTGTAGCATATTTCAAGAATGTGTTTTCTAAAGAGCAGACTCAATCCATATTGACATCAAAAGCCTTTATTTGTTAAGAAAATGACACATCATTTTGCAGTACAAGATCTCAAAGTATTCAAAAGGTGGCTAATACCATTTTTTATTTCTGTGTTTATAATTTTACAACTGAAAAATAAAGACCAAATAATTGAATCTGCCTTGGGTGGTCACACAGGAAATCAACATCAGCCCACCTTACTTTCAGCCTGAGAATATCTTTTAACTGCGGTTCCTGTGGCTTCTGTAATGCAGAAGTAATGCTCTAGTTATTAAGGCTGCTTAGAACGATACTTTGCTAAAAGCAGAGTAGCACTGTTGCAACTAAACTGTCCATACACTCTTAGTTATATTCTAGAACTTCTTTTCAAAATCATTCCCTGATGTTTGGCTGTTGTGTTGAAACTATTTTTAAACAGAACAAGGACCTCTTTCAGTGTAAAGAACAAAATGGGCTTTCTGTAGAAACAGCTGTGGATTGCTTTGCAAGCACCATTTTTAGTCATTTTTGTTTGCAGAAATGCAGCTGACCAAAACCTACAGCCAGTACCTGTGTTTCACAAGTAAAAGTCTAGGGTTTGTGTTTTTGTTTTTTTTTTTTTTTTTTAAAGATATTATTTTTGAAACAAAAAAATGTATTTCTGTTTATCTGGAGTTTACCTGTTACTCTGAAAACCAGGACCAAACAGTGGCCTGCCCTCACTTGCACTGTTGTGCTCGTCAGGGCCACCATTTCTGTACAGATATTTTGCTGGAGTCAGAAGATAAGATTAGCAGAATTCTTCTATGAGCAATGGAAGTGATTTGTAGTATTGAGGAAATACCTCACAACTAGATGCTGGATAAGGACTAACAAGAAAGGAAAGAAAGAGTGATATGTAAAACATTAAAAAATATTATATGATAGAGAACAAATAATCTAGGAACATTCCTTCTGACATACATATGGTGAAAAAAGTGGAAAACTGGTAAATTGGAGCTAATAAAAGTGAATATTTAGCTGCAGCTAGTGTATTAACAGGATCAAAAGTGGACTTATACAGCTGTATGGATAACAAAAATGTGACAATTTCATTGAAATACTCCAGAAGTCCAATGATTAAAAATAACCTTGGTATAGTATACAAGAACTATATGGTAAAAATAAACTATGTTTGTGAGGATGTATATTCTTTTTCTTTGTGATATAATAAACCTTTCCTATTAAACCTTTATATATAATTTATCTGGACACATGTGATTTTACAGTGCCAACAAGAAGAATTCCTACAGTGAGCTTCAGAGTGGTGAAGGATTTCTAATTTGATTTCCATGGTGCTGATGCAGGATACATAGTTGTGATCGGAAGAGAACATAACAGAAATGGATTCTAATTGTTTTTTAATTAACCTTAATCTTTAAGATTATTTGAGGAACAGGATGGGTGTTGCACGTGTTATTTAGTCAACATATAACTCATGTTAATGGAGTCTTTCCGTATTCTTAATAGGACATTATTTTAAGATCACTGGGATATGTAAGCCTAAACTTACATTAAGTAGATGAAAATGGTAACAGAGGGGAATAATTTAATTTTAATACAGTTTAATGGCCATCTTGACATGGGACCACTAGCTTTCAAGAGTATTGGAAAAGTTGCTAAAGATTCTAAACTTTTTGCTTTGTGTGAAGTTTGTAAATGATCTGGGATCCATCACCCCAAGCAAAGAGTTGCTTTTCTTTAGGATTGTAATGTATAGTGGAGTGGCTACCTTGACGTTTTGGAAAATGCAGCACTGGGACTTCATAAGTATTTACAGCATCCAGAACATCATAAATGCATTTTATGAGAGAAGTGCCTCCACTTGGAAGGTTGTAGACAACATAGAGTGTATTGCATGCCATGAAAGCTGCTTCAGCATCCTTGCTACTGCATGATGTGTCCCAAGTGTGCTCTACTGACATGCTTATGTGGTTGATTTTAGTAATTACAATGTTCCCTCCAGTTTCTGGTTCTGCATGGATTGCCCAGAGGCCATGCTCATCGATGGCAAGATCTATTTTTGTAGATGGAGAAAGCTGATAGGCAGGAATCCTTCCAGCCCCTGGCAGCAGCATTTGGTCAGTTATACTTCTTTTCTGGACATTGAACTTAATTATCTCGTTTAGGGAGCCATGTCTGTGATAGAACAGGAAACCCTGATATATGACATGGCCAGTCCCTTCCCAGCGAAATGGCAAGGTAACTCTGCGAGCTTTTAGTGAAGGATTACTTTCCATGAATGTCATGATATTTGCAAATTCCAAAATAACATTATTTAGAGAACCATTTAATAAATAAATCTTTGTATGCTTTTTGCCAGGATCTTTCATCCAAGAGCCTTGCTTATCTCCAGTCTTCTTAACTATCTTTAGAGACTTAATACCTGCAAGCATGTGGTCACAACCTGCAAGGAAACACCCAAAGACAAACAAACAACAGAAGTTAGAATATCTATGAGTTTTTTTAGTTTCTCTTATTTGAATTACTTAGCTTCCTTTTAATCCAACTATAAGGACAGAATCAATATATCAGGAAAGGTGTCAGCAGCGTGGCTAAGGTAAGTGGTGTTGAAGCTAATTTTGTATGATATATTCAGCATTTACTCCTAAGGAAACTGCGTATATTCAGATACACAATGTGCTGTTTTCTGCTCTGTTAGACCACTGTTATTCAAAAGAGATTTTATTTGTGGACACGAGACCAAGAGCACAATTAGATTCTGTGATTATTCTTGTCAGTTCTTTTACTTCAGATAAGTGACTTCTGTTTTAGATTGACACAGTAAATTCATCAAATTTATGTCTTAATGAGGGCATACAAATTAAAATGCATTTTCCCTATATGCCATGTGTATAGTACTTTTGTTTCAGGAATTCTTTTATCCTCTATTAGCTTCTTTTTTTTTTCCCCATGTGTAACATAAGAACAAATAAAATACATCATCATAACAGAAAGCCAAAACACTGTCTTCTCATTGCCTTTCTTTGTACCTGTAGCACAAAGAAACTAGAGCATATATATATATAGATCACAGCACTGGGAATGCCCATATATTAAGATGTCTTTAAATGAATTGATATGATGTCTATGTTATCAGTTGTAATGCTATAATAATGTCTGGTGGAATTACATAGTTATTTACATCACTGTAAGGATAAAATTTGCACCAGCAGAGAGTGAGTCTTGGTTTTGGCTTCATTATGTTTTGGATGCACTTTGCACAGATGTTCAAGACCAAAAAGCTCCAACCTTCTGAAGACTCAGGCATTTAGACACTGAGATCTTTATCAAGTACCATCATTTTCAGGAAAAACTCTGATGCAAACCATATTAACAAGCTTGTTTACCAATGGCACTCATAAATTACAAGAGACACTATTTGAAGTTTAAGAAATTGCCTTTAGTGAAGTGCATCCATTTTAGTAAACAGAACAAACAAAGCTCTAAGGCAGAAGGATCTGGCAGTAGATGAAATGGAGAAAGCAAAACTAGCCTCCCTTTTTGGCCTGACTTGAACCTATTGAAGTCAGTGGCAAGATTCCAGTTCCCTGCAGAAAGCAACCTTCATGTCATTTGTGTGTACTGATACCCTCTAACGAAAGCATTTGGATATTGCTTCTACAGTATGGATTTTTTTTTATTGCAAATCTTTATTCTGGCTGCACCTTCCCCAAACAAGTCATAATAGCAAATAAACAAAACTAATGTTTATTGCTGAGATAGATTCTAAAAACTTTAAATTGTTGAATCAGAATACCTAGGCAGGCTTGGAGACATCTTCTTTGGCATGAGAAGTAACCAAATTACTATCTGAAATCTAAAAGTGTCTCTCTTCTTGAGAGAAGATTTTTAGTTTTCCTTGGCTTTCATAACAGCTTGGTGGAAGACTGAGAAACAAGGCATTCACAGTGAGCAAAAAGTTTACCAAAAATTTCCACATTCTCTACAATGATACTTTCAAAGCCCACTCTTTCTTATAATACTCCAAAATGTATACTCAAGATAATTTCCCATTTCCCACGTAAAGCAGGAAGAGGTACCAACTGCTGCATATGAAGAGAGTGATTCTATTTAATTGCTGTTTTCAAGTCTGTGTGAACTTGAAAAAAAACCAGTAATAAAGTTTGACTTAAAAAAATTATGGTAACATCTAGTTAATAGGTGATAGTATAGAAGCAGAGCTACTATTTGAGTCTCTTGCTACTTTTTGTTAAGTAAAAAATCTACAAAAAATCTACACAGGGAATATCTTTGCCATTAACTTCAATGGGACAAGCATCTGACAAAATTAATAATTTCCAATAAGGGAAAATGGAAAGTATTTTTTTCCCCTTAGAAACTCTCAGAAAGGTATAAAATTTTCACAGAATCCTTACCACCCTCACTTTAAAAAATCCCCAAATTCTTTTGTCTTCTGAACCTAATGTTAAAAAAAAAAAATCTACATATGAAAAAAAGAAATCTTGGTATTCAGAGCACTCAATTTTGGTGTAGGATTATAGCTTAGAAGCTGAATAGGTGTTTGCTTCTGTTAACATCTGCCTTAATACTGTTTTGCTGGAAAAGTTATAAGGAAATTTTTATACGTTACGTCAGTCTAATTCTGTTGAAGGTAGTGGAACTGTATAATTGGTGCTGCTACAAACCTTTCACCTGGCTCTTTGAAAAAAATGGAAGTTTATATTTCTTACTATTTATTTGTTATTTTTATTACTTTTGAATGACAAGGAAATAGACACAAATATGTCTACAGTATGGAATTTACATCTATAACTCAACTGTCTTAAGGTAAAGATGCTTATAAAACTTGTTTTAAAGAAGTGTAGATTGTGTCTGTATTCTTCACACTAGGTACCTTAACACTTTTCAAATCAGAACTGAGTTTTGCACGCAGCTAAGGCAGTGTGCTCTGTTGATGAGGTACATGAAGGAGAGAGAGAGAAAGAATAACAGATGAGGACAGTAAAACAGATGCAAATTGTGGAAGTCAATTAAGTCTTTTTATTAACTTTTGAGTTCACTTTTGAGTTGAGTTTTTGAACCTTGCCCATTACAAAAAGACACCATTAACTCCTTGGTATAGCAGCAATACTCAGACAAGCACTGGCATTTTTTCTAGGACTTTGCAAGCCCATACCTTTAGAGGCTTTTTATGTTAATTTAATAACAAGCAGCAGCTTCCAAAGAACCAATTTGATATGCAGTAGAGAATCTGAAAAATCAATATTGGTATTTTACATTCTTCCCTTCCTCTCCCACACCTTTTTGATGTTTGATTTGTTGGTTTTGTGTGTTGTGTTTGGGTTTTTTTTTCAATGTCTAGTATTTACACAGTCAGCCCCCCATGCAGTTATATGTGATATTCACATGACTCCTGAAAATCTGTTATCCTCTCAGCATGCACACTTTGTCTAGGAGACTGGCCCATTCACATCAAAGTTCTGAAAAGGAAACTGTTCTTACTTGCATTAAGCATGAGTTGAAGTTTCTTTTTTTCTTCTGCTGCTTCAAATAGCTGCTGTTTCACCAGGTCTTCATGTACTTCTATACATGAATTGGAATCTGTGACAGATCCAAAATAGTCAATGTCCCTTTGTGCTCTTTCAATTCTTGTTAGCAAATTCTCTACTTCACTTTTAACCTCAGTCTTATAATTGTTCAGTCCTGCCAGGCGTGACAGTACCATCTTTGAAAAGTCCCGGAACTCTTCAACGTAATCCAGTATGTCTTGGTTGCATTTTTCCAGCCTCTTCTTGGGTTAAAACACAGGAAGAAAATACATGGGTATACATTTATACTCTGTATGGATTACAACCTCATTCATAATTACATTAAATTCCAGTCCCCCTGCCCCCTTTGTATTTCATACCAGTGCTCTATTGCTGTATATCTACATAAAGAGAACATATTGGACTGGCATTGGTGTTCACAGTTCTGGACAAAAACACACTTTGATGTGTTTTTTTTCTTAATGTGTTTATTGCCATCCGGGTACTTTGTGTTGCTGTGTAAAGAGGGAAAAGTATCCTCTTGGAAACAGAGATACTTTGGGCATATGATCTTTGATTACTCAGTTTCCAAAAACATTCCAGAACTCCTCCTGTAGGACCACAGCTGAAGCAGTCTCAAAAAGTTTTCTGCAGGAAATCTATAAATATAAACATTGCACATGAATACACCTCGTCTGACCCAGACAGTATCAAGTGTGGCATTTTTTCATCCATTTAAAATGAAAAATGGAAATATTTACATCTCTGTGTTTGAGGAGGTTTTGGGTTTTTTGTTGCTTGTCAAATTGTTGGCTACATTTAAAAAAAAAATTACAGATGTTTCTTATACCTGTATTCAAATAATCAACATCTCTAAAGGTGAGGAAAGTGTTGCAATGCAGCTCATTCTGTAAAGATGATAGGTGGCCTGAAAACGGAAGCCCAATTGCCAGAAGATGAGGAAATAGGGCAAATATTTGACCTCAAACACACAATCATATTAGATCAAGCTGGTAGACTGGGTGTTCTGACTTGGTTCAAGCAGATTTCAGGTATTTTGTTTCAAAGTGGCTATGACATGGCTGAGCTTACTGAATGTAGTGCAGCATCCATGTATTCTGTGTCAAGTTGGTGATGGTGGTTTGTTTGTTTGTTTGTTTTGCTAGGTGTGGTTTTTGTGCCCCCCCATCCCATTTACATATAACCATAAGTCCCTATGAAGCTGTTTAATTACTTAAAAAAAAAAAAAAAGAAGAAATATTTTCAAATGTTCCCTTCAATATCTACCTCACCCTTTTCCCTGTTCTTTCTTTGGTGCCCCTTGCACCAAGTGCCTCAGGTGAAATTGCATCATTCTAATACATGCCAAATTACCATGTGAAATTATTACTTTAACAGCTAAGAAAGTTTAAATCTCAGTCTAAACAATGGGAACAGAATACCAGGCTAATCCTTTGGGGTTTTTTTCTGTGTTGTGAAGTTAAGACCAGTGAGAGCTTTGTACTAAAAGGGAATGCAAGATTAGGCAAGTTAAAGCTCCTCTAAAAGTCTTCCAATGCAAGTCAGGAGCCAAGGACATGTCAATGAATTAAGATAAACTAAGTATGATTATAGCATGCCAATACTGAAAATGTATTTGGAGTACTCTAGAAAAAGAAATAGAGGAAATAGGTACCAATGTTTTTATATAATTAACTGAATGCCAATATTTCAGTCTCTCAGATGTAAAGGAATTATTTCAGCTCCTAGTTTAAGTGCATCTAGACTGCTAATTTACACATTTTTTTTACCTATTCTTACAGGTAGGAATATATACATAGGAAAAATGCCTGACAAATTTCTATCTCCTTATTAATACTTGACAGAACTGCTACTGGTGACAGTGTTTATATTGTTTCCTAGGATGGACTAACTATCCATCCTAGGATGGATAAATGCATATTTAGCCAAATTCACTGATGTTGCTAAAAAATGCAAGTGATAACAATAAAAATGTAACACTATGAAATGATGTCCAGCAATTAATAATGAAGTGATAACTAGGAATCATTATAGTTAAAATTTTAGCTGCAGTTTTACTTTATTTGTACAATCTGAATGGAAATTAATCTTCCTGATATTGTTTATCGTCCAAACTGTTCTGTGTTCATACACACAGAAGAACATGCATACATTTTCAAAGCTCTTGGCAGTTAGGCAGTATAACAGAAGGCTACAGCTAGCACATACCTCTGCAATTAGGAAACGTCGATCAATGTAGTTCATCAGCGCTGCATCTTGCATCATATATTGCGTTGCTCCCATGATGCTGGTGAGGAATGGAACTAATAAAAACTGAAGTTGCAAGACTAACATTATTTCTTAAAATGTTGAAGTAAAATAGTAGTGAGTTAATTGTGTGTATGGAGAGCAATCCCAAACAACACTGCTAGTCCAGAATTAAAAGAAATGTAACAGTTGTCCGATAACACAATGTGCAAAAATGATCCTAAAAGTTATAAAAAATTTAAAAATACTGTGGCTACAAATATTAAAAGATGTAAAATGGCTGTTGCAGTTTATCATTAAAAAAATAAAGCTGTGGCAGAGGAACTGAATGTGTTTATTTCTAGAAGCCAAATGACTGCTTTCCAGTTTGTGATCCTGTGATCAATCCCAGATGTTTTGTACTGAGTCACACGAAGCCTGTAGGCCAAATTTTATTAAATACAAATAAAAATAATTTCTGTTCCCTCCTCTCTCCTTCCATCTGCTTTCCTGTGTGAGCAACACTGTGCAGTATGTACTTGGTGTAAGTCAGCGTAGATTCAAAGTCAGTGGAGCGCTGGTCATTCTTTACAGGAACATCTGATGCATAATGTCTGTAGCTATTTTAACAGTCACAGCTGTTACTGTAAAACAATCTAAAGCAATTGTTTTTACTTCCAGTATTGAGGCTATTTACAGGAGTACTGAAAAACATAGATAAAACAATATTTTTAGACCAAAAAGATTTTTCCTTCTCCTCTTGCCAGTAATTTTCCAGCTAAAATAAATATCCTTAACATAGTTCTGATTCATTGTAATGGAGTCCTTGATTAGTGTCCTCTTTCAGAATAATAATTCCACTTAGGATGACTTAAAAATTAATAAAATTAACTTACATGAGTCTAGTTCATTTGAGGCAATTTTTATTTATTCTTTTTCATATTTTTTGTGACTGAATGCTTTCTCTGGAAATATATGTGGCTATGCTAACATTGTGTTGGCTAGGAAACCATGTGTTAGGATATTTGAAAGCTTCCTTTGTATCTGAAGCCAAACAGGATGTCTCTGTTTCTTTTTCTCAGAATTCTCCACCTCTTCACTTTATCCCTGAGTTTTCCTTTCTCTGCATTTTTTTCCCTCAGGTTTACATAGCTTTCCTTTTCTTTTTGACTGCCATGTGTGTAAACACGTGACTCGTGACAGAATTCATGAAACTGTGTCATAGCAGGCAGATTTTTACCTCCTCTTGCTTGTTTGTTGTGAGATGCAGTTATGTGGACTTTACAGGCAAATTTCAAAGATGTCTACAGATAAGTGTTTTTCTCTTTTAATATGACTTTATCCTAAGGTGTAAACAATTCGCCAGTTCCTATTTACAGGCAAAATCAGTGATGCAGAGAGGCTAATACTTGGTTCTTCACTCCAGTGTCATTTCACTTTACTCCAGAAGTCCTGCCTGGGAGGAGGGAAGGCTTGCCTGCTTGGATCCTTGAAGAATTATGCACTGAGAACAAACACTCTAAGAAGTGTACAGCCTTCCTTGATTATGTCCTATGGGACATCTTGACAAAGTGCAGTCTTCTTTTCTACAAGATAATAATCTTCAACACTGGGAAAAAACACAGAAAACCAATCTCTTTTCTAACCTCTTAGGTGAGCCTGGAATCCTTCAGAGTTGTTCTCTGAGTCTAGTATATCTATCACAATAATCTAAGGTGATGATTGGGAGATGAAGACTATGGAATTCAATAGATTATTTTCTTAATTTAGTGGAAGGGGAAATGATATGTTTGTGTAAAATAAAATCTACCATGCCTTGCCTGTAGTTTGGTACATGCTTGATTTAAGTTATGACTGCAAGTCCTGCCTTAAGGGAACATGAAGTAGCAACTTAACTTTACGACTTTTAATATTCTTTTTCATTGCAGTTTGTAGTCTAAGTTGCCATCTAAAATAAGGATTTTATTGGAGTATATCAGAGCATCAGTCATAGCAGAACTGCTGACTGAAAGTTTTTCCTTAGAGGGGGTATTCTAGGTTGTGTCTGAATTTTTGATAGTTACAGGCAATTCTTCAGACTTCACTAGATAAACAATTCCATTTATCAGTTTCAGAGCAACTTTATTTCTCTTTGAATCCAGACCACCTAAGCACATAAAATAGCCTAAGCACATTTACAATCAAGAAAGCAGTTAAAAGTCAGAGTATAGAAAGTCAGAGAAGTCAGAGTCTGACTTCTTAAAAGTCAGAATGTAGATATACAATTTCTTACCTTCATCTTAAAACAGGGACAAAATAAACATCCTGTAGAAGCTTAAGCATGCTGTATAAGAAACTGGATTATGTAGTGTTGTTCCACTATTTCTTAGAATTACCAGCAGCTGAAAGACCAAAAACTTACAAGGATTTCTCTAAATGAGACACTCCAATTCTTAGGAAACCATAATGTCATTGTATAAATTACAGTAGTGGTTCATATCTGATGCAATATTGTTGGAGGGTATGCTATAGCACCTGGTTAAGAACTGAGCTTTGTTGTTCTCCTCTTTGTTTTTTTTGGTTTTTTTTTTAAATTTTAGTTGTTATATATTTTCCAGTCATGTCCTGCTTAGATATATGTGTATACATATATACACATAGGGTTGTGGTTTTTTTCTAGCTATATATTAGCTGTGTGATAAATAAATAAGTTTCTGATAGTGATTTGAAGCAGGATTGCTTGGCATGCATAGGAAGACATTGGTCTCACTGCACTGGCTATTACAAACCGAGAGGAAAAATTGTTCTTATCTCAAGGAACACTTTCTCTTGTGAACTACTCCTGGAATATATTTCCTACTACTGTCTTGACAGACAAACGTCTGAAAGGAAACAAATATGTTGATGTAAGTGTATATGCCTTTTCACTCTGCTTGTCTTTCTCTGGGTGAGATGATAGTCTTGTCAGTGCTGCTGCTTTGCTACACTTATTCCACTTTCTCACCATTCACTGTCTCAGTTTTGGCAACAATTTGGGGTTTCTAAATGAAAAATAAGCATTTTCAGCTTCTCATCTGTGTTTGTAGTTTTGATTGCTGATGCTGGATTGAGTTTTCTCTGTTTTAAAAGTGATATTGAAATCAGTTAAAGGTGTACACTAGATCTGGGGAAAAAATGCATTCCTTTAAGATATTACTTAACTCTTATCACAGAATCATAGAATGGTAGGGTTGGAAAGGACCTTTAGAGTCCAACCCCCCTGCAGAAGCAGATTCACTTAGATCAGGTGACATAGGAACCTGTCCAGGTGGATCTTGAAGACCTCCAAGGAAGGAGACTCCACAACCCCTCTGGGCAGCCTATTCCACCATTGCATACTGTATTTTCTTGAGTTTTTTTTTTTAGAAGTTAGTTTCTTTCTGGCATTTTAAGCAGTAAGACCAGAACAGAGCCACAATGAGTCAGGTTCTTTGCAGCAATTTATGTCACTCTATGCTACCTACAAACTTTGTTACAGTCAAGGGGAATGTGTATAAACTGTAAGTTTACTTTGCAGAAACTCATTTCTCAGTCACACTCATGGTGGAGAAATCTTACCTATCCTGAGATGAACTTCAGCTGTGGAGACCTCTAGATTACTGTTCAAGGTACTTCTTTGCCTTATCTGACATGAGTCTCTCTGATTTGTTGCAGATTGCCAATTCTTCCACATCACTACTGTAGCTTCCTGTTCCTGGTCTTCCTCAATTCTTTGTCTTGATTTTAGTCCTATTGTGGCTTCTTTTAGGCATTCCACAGCCTCTCACCGGAATCACGAGACATGTTTTGTTGTCCCACCAGAGCCCTAACACATAAACCACATTGTGTCATTACTGGGTCTGTCCATGCCTGTGACTGTGATAGACTCAATGTGCTTTGTAAACCCAGCGTGACATTTTTCTTTCTAAGCTTTGGAAACATCCCTGAATCCCTCACTCTTCTTCCTTGCCTTTTAATGAGCAATGAGTGCTCATCTAATACCTATTACCTATATTATCGCAACCCTAAATAAACTGGGAAGCCCACACTACTGTCTCTTAGGTCTAATTAATACACATATAAATCAGATTTTACTAGTGAAGTTCAGACTGGCTTAAAACAGGGTTGATTATGTTTTTCATCTTTAGTTAACCTCTCTGTGTAAAATATGAATAGATAGATGAAAAGAAAACATCAGAGACATAGTGTGATTTACAGCTTTCTATGATACTGTCTTTATAGACACATGCATTATAATAACTGCTGCTCAGCCTGATGTATCAGTAATACTTCAATGCACGTGTGCCTTGTGCTTTGCATCTTGTGATGAGTAATCAAATGTGTTATAAACAAAACAAGAGGGAAAGAGATAACTATCTGAAATAATTTGTTCTGAATGCAATTTTTTGTTAGTTTATGGTTGTCTATTTTGGTAGATTTTGGCACTGATGACTCACAATGGTGTTTTATATTAATAATATATATAGTGTATCAATGTCTTGTGTATTTTCTAACTTTGTTCAGACTTGAATCCAAAGAATTAAACTCCTTGTTAGTACTGGCCACTACTTGATGAAGTTGTCTAATGCTGAGATCTGTGAGGTTAGAAGATTTTTTTGTCACAGTCAGAAGTAAAAAATCCTATTTCTGCCTTTTTTTTAGAAAAAAAGATTTTCAGTTTTTTATCTTAGAGAATGACATATATTTCTGTAAAGAAGACAAACATATGAAGTCCAACTGAAGTCTTTATGTAGTGTTCAGCTATAAGAAGAATTGCAAGAGTAACAGCAAGAAAGAACATATTGTGTAATAAAAAAGGACTTGAGTGTTGGGATTCAGACAGAGGCCTCCACTAGGCGGCTCTCAAGTCTTTAGAATTGAAAAGCAAACTTCACTGATACACACCCTTTCCAAATTCTGAATGGGATAAAACATACAGAAGGAAATATGGTTCAGATGGTCCAAAATGAGAGAGGCATAAGTGAGTGGAAAGCTATTAGTAAGCCAGGTGCTAGGAGGCTTTAGCAATCTGCTGATGAAGTGAAAAGCTCACAAGAGTTAGGGATATGTGCCTTCCAAAATGGTAAAAGCCAGTGCTTCCTGGAATCAGCAGGAGCTTAGGATGTCCAGTATCTTATGAGGACCAAGATAAAAAAGAAAGAATAAATCCTCATTTTATTTGTACTGTTTTAGGTTAGATTTTAGGAACAAGTTCTTCCCTGTGAGGGTAGTGAGGTACTGAAACAGATTGCCCAGAGAGGTTGTGGATGTCCCATCCCTGGAAGTGTTCCAGGCCAAGTTGGATGGGGCTTTGAGCAATCTCGTGTAGAGGTAGGTTTCCCTGCCAGGGAAGGTTTCCCTATGGCAGGGAAGTTGAATGATCCAGATGATCTTTAACATCCCATCCAGCCCATTTAATCTACTACTCTATGATTTGTAGCTAGAGCTAGTTTAATCATAGAATAATAGAATAGCTGGGATTGGAAGGGATCTTTAAAGGTCATCTAGTGCAACCTCCCTGCTGTGAGTGAGCACATCCAACCTGACCTTGACTGTTTCCAAGGACAGAGCATCTACAACCTCTCTGGGCAACTTCTTCCAGTCTTTTGCCAGCCTCCTTATTATAAAAACATCAATCTTCCTTATGTTTAGACTGAGTTTATCCTCTTTAGGTTAAAACCATTACCTGTTGTTCTGCTGCTACAGGCCCTTCTAAAAAGCCTGTACCCAGCTTTATTGTAGGCTGTCTTTAAGTGCTGAAGTAATCCACAGAATTTCATCTGGACACAGACCATGGAACAGTCTGATGTAAAAATTAACCATGGCTTATTATTTTGAATGGCTTATTTATTTGTCATAAAACTCATGCTTCATTGATCACTGACCCACCGTACCTCAAAGCTTCAATTGCTATGACTCTGAAACTAAACAAACTTAGAAGTGTACAATTCAATATAAACCAATATTGAAATTTTTACTGCTTTTGGTTTGTTTTACAGTGTCAAATCTGCTCATGAATATTCTTGTTTTTCTTGTGTATTCATGTTCATTACAATGATATTGTTTTAAACTCAGAATATTTACAAGAAATTATGATGTCAATTGCTCAGCTCAATTCAATCATCAGTGCCAAGTATGCTTTTTTGGTTATATTTATTTTTGAAACAGATATTTTGGGGATGGTGCATGACAATTAAATATCATAATTAAACTTATTAGAGTGAAACCCTGAAAAGATATTTTAAAAATTTTAAATACCTACAATTATGGTTTTTTTTTAATTGTAGTAGACACTGATATTACAGCATTTCATCATATTTCAATTTTGTTTCAGTTACTATTGCACTGAAGAGATGGATTTACAACCTCTGTGCCTACATGTTGCAAAGAAGAGAGAAGGGTTTGTATATACCTTGTTAACTAACTTTCCCTTTGAGATGACTAAATGCCACTAACTGATGGCAAAAAAGATGTTTACTGGTGATGAATAATGCACACTTTTGTAGTTCATGGGCAAATAGGAAGACTGTAACTGGTTAGTGTGGTCTGAAATTACAGCAGCAAATTCAGGACTCCTCAGTTATATGGTTTAAAACTAAAACTCTGAGCCTACATTAAAATTCCAAGTGATTGCTGATGACATGTTCAGAGATTGTGGTGATAGCTACAGTATCAGGAACTTGAGCTGAATAGAACAGAGTTGTTCCAGCAAGTGTCTAATTAAATCTACCCAAAACCTAAAAGATAGGAAAATGTCTATGCACTAGGGGAACTAGGACATAAAAGGCCCTGAAGGGGCCATGCAGAAGTTGATGAGAATGGTTGAAATCTGTTGTGCTGGTTTTTTCACATTACCAATAAAAATGAGTTCTATAAAGGAAAAGAGACAAAGCCCAAACTCAAGAGTCATGCTTAAAAATAAGAGGATCTTAAATATTAAAAAAAATCCCCAAACCTCCAAAAAATATGATTAAAGAAGAAAATATCTGTGATTATTTTTCTTGCTATTTATATCTGCTTGCTATGAGCTGAATCCTGGTCTCAAGATTAATGAGGCCTGCTGCATTCTCAGATTTCCACATGAGAGTCTTCAGATTTCTACTTCTGGAAAAGATGGTAAAATTTTTACATTCTTTAAGTGCAGTTCTCTAGATGAATTCAAAATTAAGAACTGAATTCAGAAAATCAGCCAAAGAGACATGCTCTGACTTTAAATGGAGAGTTACAGGTACAGATTTCTGTCTCTCTCTAGTCTGCTGTGAAAAATGAATTTCATCTCTTCAGTCTTTATTTCTATTTTTTATTTCTGACAATATATTTATGATCTCAAATTTGTCCCTGATGCATGCCAGAGCATCTAAGCAAAAGAAACTTAGTAATTATGGTGCAAAGCAGGAAAATCTGAGCAGAATAAGTACATAATAGGAGAGCAAGGTTTTTTGATGCATTTTAATCTGAGCATTAATTCGGAGAAATCTCCTGGCAGACAAATTCCAGGTTGAAAAGAGGGCATATCAGCTGGACCTGCAGAGCAGTCAGCTGTACAACTTCTGAAAGTGACATTTTTCAAAGCCTCATCCCGTCAAGGCACTTTCATATTTTCATTTAATATAAGCTTGATGTTATGCTACACTGAATCTCTGAGAATGAATACAATTCACAGGTTTTCCAGTTTAGAAACAGTATCTTCCAAACCAACAGAGAGTGAACTCTAAGCATGACATATATGCAAGGAATGTATGTTGTTGCCTTTATTCTCTCTCTAAGGTTAGAGCTATAACATTTGAAAGTCAGTGTATCAGATGAAGTGGTCCCAGTGCCTGTTCACAATGAACAATAAAGCACATGCACTATGCTGATTGAAAAGGACATAAACTTGTTAAGCTGTCATGAACAATAGATAACCATTCCTTTAATTCTTCTTTAGAAGTCAGCCTGTTGTTTAGCAGTGCTATCTATGTATATATTGAATCTGTTCCTCAAGCTTTGTTGTATCACTGAAATTAATTATCTCCATCCAGGAAAAACGTCATATTTATCTATGCACAGCATATAATATTCTACAATGTTGTACCAAGTGGATTTGATCTATTCCCTTTGACCTGACAGGGCTTAGTGCATACTGAATTTGTGTGGTTTGAAATGTGAGGTTCTGCTGAAGACAATTCAGTCTTGTCATAAAAATAAGCAACCCATAGGGTGTTTTCTTAGGAAAAAAGGCAAAGCACTTTCCTTAAGAAGAAAGCCAAAAAGACTGAGTGCATTTGGTAATACATAACATGTGGTAAAATTTCCATCTCTCTAGCCGTCAGTTAGCCAATCAGAAACTGTTTTTAATAACTGATTAAAATAGAAATTCAGTGCCACTATTGTGCCCTTTTATTGGGTTGTAGGAAAAAAAAATACCCGAAAAATAGCTGTTCTGCCCTGCAAGCTATCCAGCTTGGCTCTGTTTGTTTCTCTGAGTAGATAGGGCATGACTAACTCGTCCATATGTTCAAACATAAAATTCCTGCTGTGGATCTCTGCAACAGAGGACAAGCAGCATCTGTACATGAGAGATATCTTTTCTGCACTTGAATCAGTACAGTTCTCCAATGGGACATATTTATTCCTGGCATTTGGGAGCTAGCACACTACTGCATCTTTTAGGCCTGCTGGTATAATAACAAGATATTCCCTTTTCTGCATGTGATATGTGAATATTATGTCCAAATGCTCTACCACAAACTCACTGTCTGCTCTGTTCACTTCTATCTCTGGCAGAAAGATTGTACAGTGTCTCTAGAATTGTCATTGTACTGGGCCCATGAACACAGTTGGGTAAGCAATTGCATGTGCAGTGCTGTCATGGCAGAGTTAGGCACAGAATTTGTTTATTTTCCTATGGGCTGTGTTAATGTTAATATATGAATAGGTGTTATGTATATCCTTTTTGATTCTTTGACAAAATTTTCTGTGTATATATCTGTGTATGTATCTATTTCTCTTTAAAAAAAGATGTTATTGCCTGATGTGTTACAAGTGACAAATTAGACTTTGTCACTAGCTTCTTTTTAGTGATTTTTTTCCTGGTCTCTGTTACAAGCTAATCATTGGTCATCCAAACTCTTAAGTACATCTGTCGTTAACTAATGTCTGACCAAATGAAATGATGTAGGATGTATGAAAAATCTTATGGCAGTTTTCTGCAGAGACTTTACAGAGACTTTAGTCTTTAATTCTGGGTTTCATGTTTTGTTTTATTGGGACTCCCTCTTAAGGAACTAACTTTTGTTCATGTGTGACGTGTTACACATATTAAAAGGTATAGACAGCTTTGTAATCTGTCTTGAAGGATATCCTTTTCCTTTATTACTTTCTTTCATGTAGTGATAGTTTTGCAAATAGTTTTGCCTTTCAAAACAACTGAACCATGTTTGACCCCACTTTTCTTTTCTTCATGTGCCTAAAATATGTATACCTATCACACAGAGAGGAGACCACTTGGACCAAGTAAAAAGTGATGTTGGTGTGGGAATTGTTGCTTTATAAACCTGTTGGAAGCTAAGAGATCTTCTTTCAAGTGCTAAGCACTTCCATAACAATCTCTAATGTCATAGTTTTATCTCAGGTATCCAGTGGATGAATGTAGATGAATGAACATGGAGCAAGACATAGGATAAGCTTTAGCTCCTTATTAAACCTTTACAAAACAAATATGCTTGTACATTGTGTTACAAACAAAGAAAATACCAGAGAGTTAAACATGAATCAAAAGAAATCAATGCAAGAAGATCTGGCAGCCTGGATAACGCATCTGTAGCCCTACCATATAACAGGCCCAAAGCTGCAAACACACTGCTTTTTGGAGAAAAACCAGGTGCTGCCACTGGAAAATGGCTCAGTTTGACATCTATGGCCAGATGGTCAAACCTGTGCCCTCCTTATTTTATAGTATATGCAGATAATTCTGCCAAGTGTAGAAAAATAGGAATGTGATCTAGTGATTGTCAGCAGTTAAACAGGATGCCGCAAATTTTTGCATACACAGCCAAGGGACATGAAATTGTTGGTGATGTTTGTACTGCATGTGTGACCCAACTGCGAGATCTAAGCTTTGGCCCAGAAATGGTCATGGTCCTGACCTTCAGCAACTGTTTCAGTTTAGGATGGGCAGGTTCTTGTCTCAGGAGGGAGGTAATAGACACTGGAGCACTAGTATTATGGCCTCTCAGTTGCTACTGGTAACGAATTTCATTGTTTCTCTTTTGTTCTGTACAGTGAAAGAGACTAAAACCACCCACAAATTAAAGTAACCTGTTTGCCTTTGAAATTGAAACAAGAACAGTTTATGGTATGGTATAAGGGCAGGAAGTAAAAGTCCTGCCTCTTAAAACCCATTTACTGCATAGAAACTTGAACTTCTGTTGGTCATGCTGCCTCTCCCCTGAGCAAACAGTTGCAAAGCTATCAGTGCACTAAGTATAGCTGCCAAGGTGGCCTGAGAGGTAGGATACAAACCTGGACTCAAATCCATACTAAATATGAGTGTAGATCACCCCAGTTATTTTAAATGGAGATATTCACACCTGTAAACTGTCTTGATCTGATATAATGGATATTAGAGGATGGTATGACATCAAAAGAGGTATCTTTTAGGTGAAACTTGTTGCCTACTTAGCATTAATTGCAGGTGCACCTATATGCTTTGTAGCATGAAGAGTGGCTCCAGCTAAATGGTCTAATAAAAGTGAACTCAATAATTCCTTTCTTCTTGAAGTTGCCATCGGATGAAATGAGTTGGAACCCATTTTCCTTTCTCCATCTAAACTTTACCTGGTTGCTTGGTGTTGTTAAACAAGTTGTTACATTTTTCACAGTTGCTGCACTTCAGTCATAAACGTGATAGATGAAATGCACTTTGGATGAAAGATGCCACAGACCACTGAGTGCTATTACAGGACTTATTTCCAAAGTAGTTATTGGGAATACAATTGTACACTTGAGAGACTTTTTTACATGCCTAATTACCTAGTGTTTTTGTCTACAACTAGGCTAATAAACTTTAAAAGCTGTGCAAAGATTTTACAATGCTGGTGATACAAACAAAACATTTGCCTGTATTCTTACTGCTCAAAAGCTTCACAAGCTGTGCTATCCCAATTACCTGTTTTCAAAGAACATCGTCCCATGAGAAATTTCAAATCCTCTACAATCTAACTAAATAAATGTAGCCAAAATGGAAAATGCATATGGAAAAATCAGTTTGCCCAGCAGCATTTTTGCACAGATTAATGCTTAGAGAAGAATTTTAATTTACTCCCAAACATCTAGCATAATTATTTCATGTAGCAATTGCCAGTTTATACTCCATGAGAAACAATTTCCACAAGTACCTGATTAGTATGATATACTTCTTTCTCTGCAGCAGTATCCTTGGTACTGTAGAATATGTGTGAACTACCTTTTTTTCCCAGATTGTGACATATGTGTGATGGTTGGCTAATGTAATTTTTCCTTGGCTAATATCAAACAGAATTTACTTAGAGTAGCACTAGGGGCGAGGGGAAATTCTGCAGCCTCATAGTCAAGGTTACAGTCAAGCATGAAATGAGAATGGAGTTCTATTTTAAGCATAGCATTGCAGGTTACAAGGGTTAACTGGTGATTAGTTATTCAGAAAATATGGTTCTGGATCACAAATGTATGTATATAATGATTGATTTCTGGTTTGAACAGTTCACATGCACGTGGAAAAAATGTCATGAAATAGTTTAATATAGAACTGTGTGCAGATAGTTTGTGTGGGATTGAAGTCCTTAGGGCAAACAGTCTTCTCATGGCATTATATTTTTAAGTAACCGTGAAGTTAGGAAATATTTCTAATATGGTAAATTATTCTCCAGAAGTCTATAGAGTAAATTTGTTTTTATTTACATGGATTTTATCCCACCACTATTTTCAGGACTAGTGTCCCATAAAGTTGAACTTTACTCCTCTATGCCTTCAATCCTGCATACGCTGTTGAAATAAAGGTTAATTATCCCTGGATCTGGCACTGTTTTCAGTTTTCTTTTTCCTTTTCACTTGAGTTCAACCTTTTTAGGTGATGCAGCTTAGTAAGGGCAGCTTTGATGTCTGCAGTGCTCCCCTCCTGCAGCTTTCTCCAATCCTTTGGTATCTTGAGAACCAAGTTAAGGAATTTGTACAAACCTGCCAAAATTTCCATCATTTGCTTTTGTACTCATGTAATGTCTTTGTGAGAATAATGCAGCTAGAAATGGTATGGGAAGGAGCGTTGATTAATATGAACTATATCATATGTCAATACATTACCATTGTAAAAGTATCATTTTTTTTAAATCAAAAACTGAGAAATTTTCTGAATAATATCCAGTGGAGAATGATTCTTCAATAGAATTTTTAAAGACTCTTTTATTTTTTTCTCATTTTATGCTTACCTATTTTGGAATGTCTTGATGCTTCACATGTTCTAATTTCCTTTTTTTTCCCCCTTTCGTAGCTGCTTGTAATATTAACTATATACTCATAAATAAAATACCAGCTCCCTTGCCTGAAGGAAGTTTATTGTGTGTTTGTAAAAGATTGATTCAAGGAGTTGAATTCCACTGGACCACACACACTTGCAGGAACAGTCATAAATTTTGCAATCGCAAGCATGGTTAAATCTTTTATTTATAAGTTAACATACTTTTTATACTGTCAGAAAACAGTGAGCAGAAGGTACTTCTGGTGCATCTATCTTAATGTCAGGAATGTCTGCCAGTTTACAGTTTTCAAACAAATAGTTTGTTGTAATCTCAAACATCAATCTTCAGCACGAACTCTTGGGTACTAAATTAAACAAACGGAACTCCTGTCGTACTATAAATAGAAGGCAAACATGTTATGATAAGTTAATTTTAAAAGAACCTTAATTGTATGCAAAATATTGTGGAGAAAATATAAATTGTGCAAGTCTATTTAATTACAACTGGCAAACAGAGGGAGCTGGACAGATTGTGGCTTTTAATTCTCAGCTCTCCCTATGGAGGCTAAAGAATCTCAGTTCTCGCAGAACTGATTATAATACATCTGAGGTAGTGCTGCCATCTCAGAAATTTCTGAAAGACGTGAATTTTGCTGTAAAATTGGAACAAAAAAGACTAAATTTGGACATAGCTCTATGTTCTGTGCTTTTTAAACTCCATCTGCTTGTCCTGTATGCTTATACATGTATATGCACACTAATTAACTAAGAAACTTATTTGAAAGCTCACGTTTTTTTTTCCAGCTGTAACACTTCATTTGAGAAAAAGTATTATATCTCCCAATAAATTTTGCCTGGTTTATATCCTTAGGCTATTTTAGTTACAAAAATATTAGTTAATTTGCCAGCTTTTGCACATATATTATAATGAGGTTGTGGAGAAGTACAAAATAAGGTAGCGTTTGATACTTTAGGTGATCATCTACATGTTAGTATTTAGATTATTTTTAGTCTGACTCCTGTAAAAAGCTGGCAACCAGGACAGAGCAGGAATAGCTGAGGGAGCTGCACAGCAGAAGTGATGAGTAAGAAAGATACTTGTTTATTTCTTAGGAAATAAGTGTGCAATTTTGCAATTCAATTTTGCATTCTGCTCATGAAACAATAACATTCTGAAAAGCAGCTTTTTTGCAGCTTTCTGCATTGAATAGTTTTCCAATTATTAATTAATAGAATAGGAAATGTTTCTGTAATGCTTAATGTGAATAATAAATAAGCAGAATAATTTACTACTCACTCTTTGCTAAACTCAGTCTCAAACATTTGAGTTAAAAGCTACATTCTGCTGCTGAACAGTGAAGATTGCATTATATGATGTTTGGATAATAACAATTACCAGCAGGAAATTCAAAATACATTCAGTAGCTCCATTTTTATATTACATATAATTTACTGTTTTCTAATAGACTTTACAGTGAAAAAGCATAGAAGTCTACCCTCATATTAAGCATAATGATGCTGAAAACAAAGACAGAATGGAAGTTAATTGTTTGCTTTCATATGTAATAATATTTATAATATTAATTAATGAATGGCTTAAATGAGAGATACCAAATCTTGGCTGAGATTTGTATATCCCATGAATTTAAATGTAGTTAACAGCACAGTATGGAATCAGCAATACAATAACCAAACAGCGATGGACTTTGACAGGAACGTTTTAAAGATTTGCACTGTTTTTCAATATTTAATTTTCTTTTTAACATATTGTCAGGAAAGAAGGATATATGATATAGGAATCACACACCAGGTCACTCCTTGAAACAAGACAACAATAGACAAAAGATTTTGTTTGTTTTCTCTTTGACAAATGTCTAATTGCTTTTCTTTATTATGACTTCATTTTGGCTTTGCTTCACAGTTGGTTATTGTTGCAATCTTTATGCCATCTACCAGCAGGGGCCTATCTTTTCTAACTGTGGAGCTGGCTCTTGTTTTGGGCTCTATGAATAGGCTGCACCATGACACGCTGTGTCTGAGTGCCTGTTCCTGGATTGCCACTATACATTCTTCTGTTGAGCCTCGTCTGCTACCTTGCCTCCTCTGAGACAGTTAATGAGCCAAGTTGGGCTGCCCTATGGGCTTTTTTGACTGCCAGTTGGACCAGCCTGCTGTATCAAAATGGTTTTACACATGAATTTAGTTTACTAAACAAATGTTCTTCCGCTGCTGAGCGAGTAAGAATAACCACTGTCCTCTCTTGCTTTTTAAAGTTTTACCACAAATCTCCAATATGTTTTGTCTTTTCTTTCCTTATTCAAGGAATGCCATAAACAAATCAGAGTGGAATATCCATCATGGGATAGATCTTGATGATCTTTTACCTCTCAGATGTCTTTCAAACTAATTTCGACAAAAATAAACACTGACATTTTTTGTCCTGAGTGCTTCAGACATGACTGGTCACTGACTACCTCAAATAAGTATCTCATAATTTGTCGTCTTCAAGTCAGAAGGATTAAAAAATGAATACTGTCAGTTGAAAGCACTCTAAATAGCTTAATAGCTATTACCTTAGACAGTATCTTTTACTCTTCATTTGGACTTGAGTCCAAAATATGACTTTATAATTTGTGGACTGCTGTTTCAGGTTTTCAGTCTCAGAAGATGAAGATGCCATCCTTTGTCCAGAATAGCTCCCACAAATCTGTCTGAAAAAGTATTTTAGAAATGCTTCACTAGGAATCATTACAGATTTGTATCGGGGGAAATACATAAATGCCCATTAAGTGAATGATATTTCTTTTCAGTGTCTAGCCTGGGAAAGATATGAGTATATTGATGCTTCTAAGTGGAATACTGATCTTTGCTTTCTATTCTTTTTCATAGAATAATAGAATGGTAGGGTTGGAAGCGACCTTTAGAGATCATCTAGTCTGACCCCCCTGCAGAAGTAGATCAACCTAGATCAGGTTGCATAGGACCTGTTTGTTGTGATATATGCAAATATAACCCATTCCTTCGGAAGGTGAATACATAACAATGTAGTTAAAAATAGTGAGAACTTGTTATTTTCTCAGAATCTCACATGATATTTAATAACCACAACAGATTGCACGAGTGCACCATGTGCCTGTTTGTAGTGAGGGATCTCCAAATATTTTATGACTGTTCATTGTGAACAATAACATATATAGGGGAAGAAATTTCATTTTAGTTTTAATTGACCTTGTTCTGAATTTGAAGATATTTTTATTTTTTCACACGCATTTGGAGATATTAAGAGCAAGTTCTAGTGAGTGACATATTGATTAAAGTCTGTGAGGACACAAAACACTGTGATTTTTAACTTGAAAGTTAGTGCCCAAGACTTGACTCTCAAATCTCATTTTTAAAATTAGAATATAAAACCTCAATTCCTAATTTAGGGCACTTTGTCAAAGACACCAGAGTTTAATAATAACAACAACAACAACAACAATAATAGATTTCTAGTAGTATACTTCCTTGGCAAGAACACCAAGCTCTTCAGTGACCTTCATCAAGTGCTTCAAATTTAGAGGAATAAGAACTGCAGTTGAGTGATAAAAACTGCTTTTGAGAGACTGAAAATGTTCCTGAAGCTGTCTTGAGCAAGACTTTCCTATTGTAAACGTTACTAACCCATTTTGGATACGTACAATGCACAATCTCAGCACTATTCTATCAGATCTTATGGAATATTGCAGAGGAATTTTCTGTATGATTTTCATGCTGAATTGAGTAACCTACTACTTACCTTGGACATACCCCATACAGAAATGTCACTATTTTAGATGAAACTATAAAATGAGCTGAGTCACAGGTGCACCTGTGTGAGCAGTCATGGGCATACTTTAACAGATGGTTGGGTGGAAGAGCTCTATGTGAACATACAGGGTCATCCAAATCATTCTGTGCAGAAGTGCTAAGACCTGATAAAATGGTGAAAACTGATTTTTATTGATAATTCAGTATTTTTGCTCTATAGAAATGTAATAGAACTGGCCTGGCTTACTGAAGAAAAAAGAAATCAGGATGGTAGACAGGAAATCCTTGAGAGAAGACTAGGATCAGTCAAGCTTTAAGAATATGGTTTTTTGTTTGTTTCCTGTGGTTGTTTCAGAGATTAGTTTGTACAGGCTTTGAAAAGGCAGTCTGTACAAAATTGGATGTATGAGTATTTTGTCCAATGCAAGTTGGGAGTTGCACTAATTTACATATGAAACCGAGAATGGGATTGAGTGCCCGTGAGTCCAGCACAGAAAGACATTTGGCTGAAAGTCACCTAAAATGGCTACTGCATGCTAAAACAACAGACACAGCAGCAGCAGTGTGCTGCATGTACATTATCGTCACCAATCATAGTGCCTTTATGATCTGTATACTCCATTAGAGGAGTGAATGATTGCTTCTGTGTATGACCAGATGTTTTGTTTGAAGACCATTAATCAAATTTCCCAAGGCAAAAGAAACATTAGGCAATTAATTAAGCCATAATACTAGTCTTTTAAGAGGGTTCTGACTACACTAATTAATCAAACCAAGTTGGAAAATTTTGTTCAAGGAGCTCTGAAACACTTTCTTATATACCTCAGAGAAAGGAGCTGTGGGTATTTCAGAGGAGATCTGAACAATTTAAGACACTCATTTTACAGTCATGTCTGCTTCTGATGTGATGGAATTTGTGTTAGAAAGTCATGGTGAAATCAAGATGGTTTTGTACAGTCACAAAGGCTTTTGTAATGAGCTGCAGTTGTGTGAGTCAAGGAAGCCTGTCTTTGTCTCTGTGAAATAGAAGAAAAATGCTTTGAATGTTGAAAGTGAAGCCAAGCTACTGTTTTAATTATTAATTTTGGGGAAGTATGGAAAGAACATACAGTTAGGGTGAGCTATGTCAGTGATAATGTTTAATGCAACAGCATCTAGCATCCATAGTTTGAAGGCTCTTTCTTGTAGACATTGCGTACTTACTGATGAAAAAAATGTTCATATGTCAGTAACAGAATTTTAAAACTTCAGAAGATTCCAAAAAAGGTAACAATCAGACAGTAGTAGTGAAATAAGAGTACTGTCTTTAAGGAGAAGCCTTTCTTGGTTTCTTCTACTGCATGACAATAAGAATGGTGACTCTGTATGACGAAAACGTGGTACCTCTTTGCCATGTTATAAGGATGTTAACTTCAAGAAAAGGGGGATGTATACACTGCTGCAACTTCTTGTCTAGTGCTGCAGAGGAGAAGAATGTTCATGGCTGCTTGAGAACCTGTGTGAACTTCCCTCATGTGTTATGGTAATTCAAAGTGACTCATGTTAGTTGTTACTTGAAAATTTCAACCTCAGTGATGCAGAAGGATACTGCATGTTTTCTCATGATAGGCACAGATAGACTCTTTGAAGGCCGAAATTAGAGGTTCCTCATGTTGATAAACTTTCATGATAACAAACTTTCATCTGGTACTGAAAGTAACAAGGACACTTCTGTTATTTTTTATTTTAAAGCTTTCCAAACCAGCTCTAATTAGGACTCCTGTTCCTCAGATTGTTATCCGAAGGGCCTGGACAGATAAGTTTATGAGAAGCCGTCTATGATCAGTCATGCAGGAAATAAAGTAACTGGAAATAGAAGATCAGATGATTTGAAGACTGTTTTTAAAGAAAAGTAACCATTAGGTATGAAAATAAGTAACAAAAAAAACCCTTTTGGCACATTATCAGCTAGAACAGTCAGGAAAATTAATGAAATATTTTGGTAAATTTTCAGACTAACACTACATAAATGGGTGTGCTTGTTTCCTTGGTTACTGGAGCACATTTTGGTTGATATGTCAAGTGACTTACAGAAAGTGGCCTGGCTCGATAGACATTGTCTGAAGTTCTTTCCAGACAGTATGCCTGTGTAAGAGGTAGGCAAAATGTTCACTAATCACACTGATCTAGAGTGCTGAAAATTTGAAAATGGAGAGCCTGCACTTATTAAAGATTAAAAAGTTTCAATGTCATAGAAGATCTTTGGCAACTCAGATAGCAAAATGGATGGGGTTTTCATAGTCTGAGTCAGATAAGGAGTTAGGAACTGTATTGTCTGGGTTTTATGTGATGAACTGTGTCTGTAAAGCAAAACCAAATCTGCTAACTCTATCAAGGTTAAACAAATACCGAGCAGAACTAAAGGGCAAATAGTGGCTGTAGAATAGTTTCTCAAAAAAAGACAGGCATGACAGTAAAATATCTTGCGATGGTTAAAGGGAAGATACCAAAATGAAAGAACATGACTGAGAAGCTAACTTGACTATTATCTTGGGAACACTGCAAGATGTATGTTTCCATAGAAACAAAAATGACAGTGTTTTTTTAAAATGGTTGCTCCGTGGGCCAGGATCTTTCCTTACTGTCTTGTGAGAGTTCATTGGCAATGGACAGAACAAGCAGGTGCCAAACTGATAAAATCATCAATGGTAATAAAACCATTAGCTGAGAGGGAAAACTTGCAGAAAAATGGATTACAGTAGCTGATGTATATGGAAAAATAAACAAACTATCATGCAATGTTCACCCATCTTTGCCAGTCTAGAGAATCTGTCTAAGGATTGCTCTGGCAGTATAAAAGGAGCTATAAAGCAGGTATGAATTGTTGTGCCTAACTGCAGTTCAACAGTAAAGTACAGAGAAAATGAGAAGAATTAAAAATAATATCCTAATCTCAAAAGAGATGAAAATATGCAGAGCGAAGTATCAAATGCAATTAGACATGCCAATATTTGTCCAGAATTTTTCATTATATCTATGTAAAACTAATGTAACCAGAAAAAAATATAGTATAGTAGTGATTTTTGGTGACATGCCATCACTATTTTCCTCCAGGTCCTGTACTTCAGTGTGAATTTTTTTTTCATACCTTTTTTTTCAGTGTCTTTCAAGAAGCTTAGCAAACTGTGTGTCATGGCTGCTTTGTTTCTGTTTCTGAATAACTTGCTAATAGTGAAATAATGATGAAAAGGAAAGATATTCTGGGTTGTTTGGTTTGGGTTTTTTGGGGGGATTTTATTTTTGTTTTTTTCACAAGTACAATTTAAATTCTATCATCTAGCAACAGCACAAAAATAGAAATCATGTAAAGTCAGCTTTGATATGTGACTAATACTTCGGATATTAATATTCATGAACCAACTCAAACTCTGACCTGACTATAGAAGGGTTGTTATAGTTTATATTATTAGGATATGATAAAGCCCACATTTTTTACACAGAAAGAAATAATGTATCCTTAATCTGTTTAATATTTAATGGTTTCAGGTTCTCTAGTCTCAAGAATTTTTTTTTCTCACCTAAAGCATATCATTTCTTTGACAAATTCTGTTTAAGACTGATAGTTGATAGGATAGAATATTTTGTGTTCATTGTTCTGATTAAATAATGTTGGGTTTTTTTATCATCTAGGTCTGCAGTATTCCAAACTTAGAAACATGCTACTGCCGCATTTGAGGAAGGATTAGAGCATATCACCCAATTTATGCAAGTCTGAAATGAGAGAAGATTGCATCAGGATATTGTTGGCAAGGTAATTTTTATCATAGCCTGACATATCTGTCTATACAGCTTACTCCAATTAGTATTTATAAGTTGATTTGCTAAAGGTCATGCATGTTGCATTATTGTTATGAAGTTAAAGCCTAGATAAAATGTACTGTATGAAGCTACAGCATTCCTTATTTCACACTGAAGTATTTTGGTTTTTTTTAAAAATTTTATTTTTAAAGAATCTGTCACTGAAATACATCATCTCCACTCTAAATTGGAATATTTTTCAGGCTAAGTGGGCAATATTGTCATATGCTTAAGAAATGTTATTCTTACACTTCAGAAATGCATACATGATTATTTAAAAAAATCCATAACCCTATAATTCAAACTGAAGCAAAGCTTCAATACATACAGTTATTTCTTTGAAGTCCAAGAGGTCGACATATTCTTTTGGATATTTATATTTATGGGGAACTGGTGAGACTGAAGAGGAGGATAAAGAAAACAAGGAAAGACAAACCTGGACTCACCAAAGTTTGCAGCAAAACTTCTATTCACATGATTGGGATCAAAGTTACATGAAAGGTTCTAACAACTTTATTAATAACTGAATATTATGCCTTTTCATTTTGCCTCTGTGATAAAACTACTGTATCACCTTGATATTGTGAGTTTCTGCTTTCTCTTGTCCTTGATACACTATGGATTTATGAAACATACTTTAAATTCATGTGCAGTCAAGCTGAATGAATTAATTTTACTATATGAATAATAAACTTGTCCCACATATTCTTGCAATATGAGATATTGGTATATTTTAAATGTATGTAACTAATACAAGAATGTACTTAAAACAAAAAAAAAAATTCTGATACATAAAGCATTCCTATCTAGAAAAACATATGTGTATATATACCTAGGACTCACTGAATTTATAAAATTGAATCACATGTTTAAATATATGTTTCATTCCACATTTGATCAGGGATGAACTTAGACACATCCTAAATGTTTTCTTTAGCCAGATCCAAACAGTGTTAATTAAATTGTGTAGATAATGTATTTTCTATTTTTCTGCCTAAATTGTGAATCTAGGTGTTTACAAGGCTTCCTGTTAAGACAATACTCAAGTGTAAGCCAGGATTCCCTTTCCTCCATTTCTTTCTTTTCATGGGAAGGAAACACATCAGAGGACAGCTAAAGCTTAGGTATAATCTATCTCTCCTATGGCTGTATGGAATAAGACTGTTCAGATGTTCATCTACGAAAGTTTATGATCAATTGCTAACACAAATATCTACATTGTTGTTTTTCTGGAAAAGTGAAGGAAAGCATTCTTTCAGAATAGCTTAAAGAAATATGTAGTTGGATAATGAGCAATTCTGGTAGTGAAATTGATCAGAATAAAAGCTTTTTGTGAATTCCAGCATGAAAATTAACATATTTTTGGTTTATGATTAAAAATTGAAGTAACCAAGCAAAAATAATTCTACTACTATTTATTAATTCTCATTCAGTAAGCCTCTTTCATCATTCTCCAGATATTTTTGTGAGGATCTTTTGAGAGTCCTTACTTCAGTATAAATGGAAATGGAAAGACAAGCGTGCTAGTTCAGAGTTCTAAGAATTTGAGATATGAACAGCCTAAAGCACGAATTTTCTCTGAAGAGCCCTTCTCTCAGCCACAATCAAACCAATTAAATCCTTTACAGTTTATTGACATATCTAGAAAGCCAGCTAGCAGATCTTAAATGTCTTCTTTGTCAATAGACGTGAGCTTTGTGTTCTATGTTATGTATGCATCCTTTCCAGTAGGGAGAAGCATGAAGTCAGTATCAAATTAAGGAAAATGCATTATAATCTCAGTTTGATCACTGAGTTTCTGAAGATTTTGGCATAAAATTTTATTTTGATCTCCCATCACCTTTCACAAATCTCTGTATGCATCACAGTCAGATATTAGAGCAGGAAACACATTAGGCTTTTGAATGGAAAAAAGATGTATTTTGTTATGGTAGCTCTTCTTTATAGTAATTGATATTTAGTGTTGACAAGGCTGTAAGTTATTTTGGAGTAAATGAGGTTTCACTTGACTTAATCTGTTTACTCTGTCATTTTGGCCTTCTATCATGATGACTTCTAGTTGACTTTTTGGTTTTTTTCAGCCTTTATGTGACTCAGAACGAAGCATCTGAGATTCTTGGGGCCCTTTCACTAGCACAAACAGAAGTCCCCTTTGTTGCCTTCTGCTCTACTGAACCAGGGCATTGTGGTTCTGCCTTGTAAGGACATGATTTTGTGTTTACAAGAAACTTACAGAGATGAGGAAATTTTGAAGTCACTCTTGATTTTCTGTCACTAGAGAAAAAGGAACCAGTGACAGCCTATGATTCGCCAAGAGACAAGAAATAACCTTTCAATAATTGGTCTCATTAGATAGAAGCTTGTTGTTATGGTTATGTTATCATCCCAGTTGATGCAGAAAACTGAAGAGGGTCATGAAACAGCAATTACAAGATGTGTCAGCATGAAAGAATTGGGTAGAAATAGACTTTAAGGAAATCATTGTTGGCAGGTTTCCCAGGAAGCTTCTAACCCAGAAATGCCTGATTCACCTAATCCCTTGCTGCAGTCCACACAGCACAATGATAATTGTCTGCTTGTTGAATGAGGAGGATCTTGAGATCAAGACCATTCACTGAATCCTGACTGCTCCATATTAACCTAGGATTACCTGTCCTATTCAGAGACAGATTGACTTTATCTTACAAACCCTTAGGGCTCTAATTATGATACTGAGATATTTAAAAATGTTCAGAAGATTGTGAATGATGTGATCATACTGTGAATATGCAGTGCATAGTATATACATAAAAGTGATTGCAGAAAGGAAGATTTTGAAGTTGGGGGTTTTGAAAAGCTCAGCAGAAACAGTGAAAAGCAAGTATGGTTTTTAAAAATAGATAGAAGGTTAGGGTTGTTGTTAGAGTGGAAAATCCTTTGCTGTGCTAAGATGAACTTTCTTAAATTAGATATTTTTTTAAAATCTCATTTAATGAGCAAAGAGAAAGCTTAATTAAAACATAGCAAGATTTAACTGTGGAGAGAAAAATTTAACTGTGAGATAATATCAAAGGATTTTTTGAGTATTTATGAACTCTTAACAGTTATTTAGCCCTTGAAGTTCGTAGTTTCATCTCCAGTTTAAATTCATACAAAATTTAGGAGTTCTTACAAATGACAAGTTGCAGGTAGATCACGAGTTGTTTTGTTGAAGTGTTGTGTATTAGGCACTCCCAATTTCTGCACTAATACAGAACTTTTCACTTATATGGAAAGAGAAAGAGTAGTTCACTGTCTGGAGGTCTGGACAAGAACTGGAGAAGGCTGTCACTGACCTCTTGTGGGAATTAGACAAATCTAGGAGAATTCTGATTAATATATATATGGAACTATAATATTTAAACACTTGATATTGTCTTTCAGTCCTGAAAATAATTTCTGCTTATCTTTTCAAGAATGTTCAGGCTATGTTGATTTTAGCTAATTAAATAGGGAACATTGCCATATATTGGGACTTTGTTGTCTGCATTGTCCCACTTTTTAAAAGTCTCCAGCTCAGTTTTGGCCTAGACTCACTGCCACTGTCACAAACAATAGCTAGGTATGATTCAGAGGTCAGCATTGGTCAGGAAGCCTTCCCAATGCACCGTTTGAATGCAGCCTATTTTGGCATTGAAGACAATTTAATAGTGTGGACATGAGCCATTCTGTGCTAGCTGGCTTGAGCCAATCTATGCACAGACATGTGCATCATCAAGACCTACTTTTAGAAAAAAAATGGTGGGTTGTGGTTTTTTTTTGGTAAATTTAGTTGTAATGGCATTGAGTTTCAAATTTTCCTTTAAAAATGAAAAGTCAAGGCCTTCGGTTTATAATTCTAAAATTAAATATTTCAGCTTTAATAGACAGCAGCTATTGGTTCTTTGCTGAAATAACTTGGGAATTAATTTATGTTCAAATAAAAGGTATTTTTCTTTGAAATTGATTTTTTTTTCCAGGTTTAGTGCTTGATGCTCTTAAAAAATGTTGAGTACCCTCAACACCCAGAGTAGTCAGATAGGATTTATGTACTCAGCCCCTAACTGAAGGGCTGTATTTCGAGATATGTGACAGTAATATATGTATGAAAGAACTGACCATTATGGTTGGAAAAGACCTTTAAGATCATTGAGTCCAGCCACTAATCTAACACTACCAGGCCCATCACTGAACTAAACAGAATCACAGAATCATAGAATGGTAGGTGTTGGAAGGGATCTTTAGAAATCATCTAGTCCAAAACCTTGTCCCTCAGTACCTCATCTATGCATCTTTTAAATATCTCCAGGGATGGTGACTCTACCACTTCCCTGGGTAGATGGTTCCAGTGCTTAATAACCCTCTCAGTGAAAAAGGTCTCCCTAATGTGCAAACTAAACCTTCCCTGGTGCAACTTGAGCTCATTTCCTCTTTGTCCTGTCATTCATTACTAGAGAGAAGAGATTGGCACTCACTTCACTACAACTCCCTTTCAGGTAGTTGTCAAGAGAGATCACGTTTCCTCTCATCCTCCGCTTCTCCAGACTTGACAACCCCAGCTTCNTCTTTGAAATTGATTTTTTTTCCCAGGTTTAGTGCTTGATGCTCTTAAAAAATGTTGAGTACCCTCAACACCCAGAGTAGTCAGATAGGATTTATGTACTCAGCCCCTAACTGAAGGGCTGTATTTCGAGATATGTGACAGTAATATATGTATGAAAGAACTGACCATTATGGTTGGAAAAGACCTTTAAGATCATTGAGTCCAGCCACTAATCTAACACTACCAGGCCCATCACTGAACTAAACAGAATCACAGAATCATAGAATGGTAGGTGTTGGAAGGGATCTTTAGAAATCATCTAGTCCAAAACCTTGTCCCTCAGTACCTCATCTATGCATCTTTTAAATATCTCCAGGGATGGTGACTCTACCACTTCCCTGGGTAGATGGTTCCAGTGCTTAATAACCCTCTCAGTGAAAAAGGTCTCCCTAATGTGCAAACTAAACCTTCCCTGGTGCAACTTGAGCTCATTTCCTCTTTGTCCTGTCATTCATTACTAGAGAGAAGAGATTGGCACTCACTTCACTACAACTCCCTTTCAGGTAGTTGTCAAGAGAGATCACGTTTCCTCTCATCCTCCGCTTCTCCAGACTTGACAACCCCAGCTTCCTCACCTATTTCTCATAAGACTTATTCTCTGGACACTTCACCAGCTTCATTGCTCATCTATAGACATGCTTCAGCACCTCAATGTCCTTGTAGTGAGGGGCCCAAAACTGAACACGGCACTTGAAGTGCAGCGTCACCAGCGCCAAGTACAAGGGGACAATCACTTCATGGGTCTTGCTTATCACACTATCTCTGATACAAGCCAGGATGTCATTAGCTTTCTATTGGCTCATGTTCAGGCAGCTGTTGATTTATACCTCTATGTCCTTTTATACAGGACAGCTTGTCAGCCATACATTCCCAAGCCTTTAGCGTTGCATGGGGATGTTGTGGCCCAAGTGCGAGACTTGGCACTTGGTCTTGTTGGCCTCAGCCCATTGATCCAGCCTGACCAGATCCCTCTGAAGAGCCTTCCTGTCCTCAGGAATCTACTGTGAATTCAGAATAAAAAGTCTATCTCTGCCCCAAAAATATTTCATTCTGTTGAGTTGACAGAAAAGTGCAGATGGATAAGGTAAGATGAAATTCCACTAATTTAAATTTTAATGACAAAGAATAGTGAATCTCTTTGCTCTTGGAATTTTAGGATTTTTAGTGAGCCAGATCCTAGAGTGTGGCAGAACCTCCATCTCCAGGCAGTGAAGCAGAGTCCTAAATATAGTTCAGACTGGAAAGTATTTGGATGGCACTAGAGTAGGAAATGTTTTATGAGGTTTCCATATATAAATAAAAGATGAATGCAATTAGTGCTCACCATAGGATGTTTCCTTCTATGTGACCCAAATTTATTTCTTCTATGGTTTTCAGCAGGAGATGTGTCATCAAATGCCTTTTGAATATCAAACAATTTCAATGAGCCTCCATAATCAACTCTATAACCTTTTATAACCATCTTTGTGGATGAAAATCTTTTCTTTGAAATCCATATTGGCTATTCTCTTTCAGGTTATTACTTCAAATATGCTTTGCAACTCTTCTAATTAGCGATTCCATCTTTTTGTTGTAAGCTACAGTTGAGCAGAGCTATTTCAGTTTCTCTAGGTCAGGACTGCATGCACTTTATAATCACTGAGGCCTCATCTTTGTGCTTTTGGAATCTTAACACTTTGCGTGATTTTTAGTGATGATTTTTTTTTCCATGATGTCTGCCACTACCTCTGAATTCACTTGACTGTTAGAATAACTTGGAGTCTGAGGCTTCCATGAAGATCTTGGGAGTTAGATCTGCTCAATACCTCAGTGGTCACAGTTCACTTTTTATTCATTTCTCTAGAATAAGATAAGTAGATTTTTTAACATTATTAAATTACATAAATATTTTTCCTGTTGATCACAAAATCACTATCATCAATATTTTCTCAGAATTGAGTCCACATTTGAGCCCCATGAACTCTCTAGTAGATGGTAGCAATTTGAATGATAATGAAGGTAATTTGGGAGAATGTTCTTAAGGCTGCACTACTCTGCAATGAATTAGTTTCAATAAAATTAACTACCATCACCCTTCCAGAAGTTTCAGATGCCCCACTAAGAGTATAGTGCACAGAGTAAAGGACAATTGTTGGAACCAGAAGGGACACTGACTTGAAAAAAGCCTATTTTCCAATTCAATTGCAGAGCTAGTATCTTTGTTAATTCAGAATTTCTCTCTTCTTCATGCTAATTCCCTACCCAAAACAATAATTCCCTGTTTATGGTATTACCACCTCAGAAATCTGAAGGTATGATGAGGAAGAAATACAGAGGCAAGGGACCTTCATATTAGGTAATTAATTTTTTTTGTGGTTTTATATTACCAAATAATAGATCAAAGATAGCAAAGATAGCTCAAGCTATCACACAAAAAATAAAGCAAGATATGAATGCTCAAGATATGAATATGTTGAGAATATTTTTCCAGTATATTTATTTCCAAGTGCCTTACATTCCCAGGGGCAATTTGAGTTTGAAAACAGAATTTATGAAGTCCCTTGAGAGTGTCTGTTTCATGCAGTATTTTCAGCCTAATCAGAAGTACATTTTCTCAAAGATCTGGAGAGAAAATCTGTTCCTTTTTTTAACTCAAAAGATACTCTTTAATTAGACAAAACCTTCTGTTTTGTTAGTAAGGTTGTCCAGTCAAGCAAAGTGGTAGGATTTTGCTCTTTTCTAGTACCAGGCAAATTTTTAGTGGTTCTCAGTTCTATCCTTTCCAGCAGTTGATGATTAGTGTTTGTTCTGATAAACTTCTGAACTTTTACAGAACTTAATTTACGGAAAAATGAAATGTAAGTTTTTGGATATTTCCCATTGTGCTCAAATTTTCACTGTGGTTCCTCTCAAACACGTTCAATGTGAATGATGCTAAAGATGCCTGGTACTTTGACACAATATTCAGTAGTTTACATGACTGAGTGTCTCCTGTCTTTTAAAGGCGACTGAGAGAACATATTTTCTAGGGAGGACGTTCTGTACTCCATGATAATCCAACTGAGATATTCATCCTAGTTGAACACTGCTACTGGACCAGCTCATAACACACAGCCAGAGTGGGTGGCAAGAGAAAGAAAAAAAGACAAATGTGTCATGGAGAATCTACGCATCTTCCCTCAATTTTTACTCCATGTTCTTAAAAAATTTTCTCTGTAACATCAAAATTAAGGACTGAGATACTTGATTAAGTTACAACGTGTCAGTTGATCAGTTTTAAGAGATAATGTACATGCTTTTAGCCCACAGCAGTGAAAGAAATTCAGTGATCTATTTTCCCTCACAGTCCATTACCACAATTTACTGAGAATCTTCGATAAATCAGTCCTGTGTCGAAATTTGTCCCAGCTTGGTGTCCTTAGCTGCAAACGGAATCCTTTTAAAAAATGTGTATAAATCTCTAGTGCCCATAAATAAGCACTAAATTCATCATACCCTTATGACTAAATTCTGACGAGTTAAAAACTGTCAAGTTGTGATGTTACCGCATTTTAATTTGTTTTTTTCTTCCGTCAGTGTTTTGCAATTGCAATCATGAAATGCTGTATGTGGTGCTCTATAGATGGAAACATGTTCTAGCCTTTGCTTTTGAGGAGCTTTTCAGATAAAGCAGACAAATATTCAGTGAGGTAAACAGGCAAGAGGCACAAAGCTATGACAGAGTGGCTCTGACTGGTTTGATAAGCACTGGTCAGTACAGACCAAACTTAGCCATTCTGTTCTAGACGTTGCAGAAAAAGGAAGTTTGAATGAGAGTTTTCAAGGAAAACAATGGAATTATTTTTGCTAAAATTAGAAGATACACAAAAATGCAATTATTCAGCTTTACAGAAGGAAAACACAGTTTTACAGTGTTCTTTGTCTAAGAAGAAATCTTCATAGAAGCATTACTTAGTAAGGTTATGAAGTGCAATAGGAGCTGTCATACTGCCTCAAATTTCTGCTAATTGTTTTGTTAGAGCAGTGGAACAGTTAGAACTACTAGAGCAGTTCAGTCTTCATGTCTGTAAATAGTGTTTGTCTGATTAATGATCTCAGTAATTATGTTCCTCAAAAGTCCCTGAAACTGACTGAAAATGAAGCAGAAAATAATTCCTTCTGTAGTGTTGAATGAAAGAGACTTAAACAGGGGAAATGATAAAACTTATATAATGGAGAATCATCAAGAAGTACAGAAAGAGCATTTGTTGCAAGGGAAAAATGTAGAAGTGCTGATGTTTTTACTCACTGCCGTTTCACTCACTGTGTCTTACCAGTACTGCATTCCCATGTAAAATGATGAGTAAATAATGAATTTTTCTTTTATTTTGCATTTGATTACCATGCATCACATTGTGTATCTCAATCATCATTAAAAAATGTTTCTGAGTATCCACCAGGTCTCATGTTTTTAAGAAATGCAAGAGAGTTGCAAGTTGACACTATAGAACCCATGTGAAAAATACCAAGTATTTATATAGTATAAAAACCAGATCAAAACATGTCTTGTACTTTTTGTGGAAACAGAGGAGAAACAACTTATTCAGACCATGAGCTGCTCAGACAAACTAGAGGAGTTCATTTTACAGAAATAAACATTGAAATGTCATAAAATGTACAAACTATAGAGTTTCTTTCCATGGAAAATAAATGGACCTGCAAGGTGTTCTTCCGTAGCCATCAGTTATAGCTGGAAGTACTTGTGGCTGACTGTGAATTTTAGTTTTCTTAGTTGCACAATATTTTTGTTTTGATTTTTCAAAAGTAAAACTTGATTTAATATTGAGACAGGCAATCTCAGTAGAGCAAGGTTTTAGTTGAACTTTGGAGCATCAAATGTTAACAGTTCCACAATCAGTTGTGATTGTCTTCATGGAATGACACATTATTAATTTAATATGATTTATCCGATTTATCTGTAACATCTTGAGTTATGAGCCTGTCATAAAAATGCTTGCAATTCTGTTTCATTAGATCAGTTTTTGACAAAAGGTTTGTTTGGGTGCAAGGAAAGCTGGGGTTTTTGTGACAAATACTTTGTGGAAATACTGTCAAACACTTATACTTTACACTATCATGGCTGAAGCTGGAATTTAGTGCAGGAGATTTCACTGCCTTTTTTTAATCAGTGGAAAGCGTTAAATACTTGTAAGCTTATGGCTTTTAAAAATAAGCTGCTAATTCAAAACTAATTTCTGTTGCTTGCTCTAGGTTCAGATACTCCATTGGCTCTAATATAGAGATGGCTTTTTCATTGGACTTTGCTTGAAATAACTGTGTACAGTGCTGGTGAGTAGTACTTTTAGCCCTTTTAGAGATATCCATGACTAATTTATATCTTTGGTAGTCTTTGTAAAATAACCCACTGGCCTGACCAAAACCAGCTTTCAAAGTCCTTTCCCAAACCTTCATTCTTCCTCAGATATTTATGAAATAATCAAACCCAACCAGATCTAGAGCTACAGAGGAAAAGAAATTTTAAGTAATTTGCCAGTGTTATAGGAAATGTGTATAATGTTTACTATTAACATTGCCTATTGGGTGCTATAATATTGTGATATCAAAACAACTTGAAATGCTTTTAGATGAAAAACATATAAATACTACTTTTAGATTTTGAACTGAGTGAATGCAATAATGTCTGTTTTGCAGTGATTAAATTTGTGTCATCTATCTAGTCATTGAATATGGTTATTCCATCTAGTAGGATTCTGGTGCTTTTTCAGGACAGAACCAGCAAGTTCTTTGGTGCCATTTGATAAGCAGAGATCCAAGCAAACTAAAAGACACAGGGCCATGAACTCTTTTACAGTTTTCAGTACTTCCTCTAAAAATATACAGGAATTTCACAGCTCTGGGCATCTGTGTTCTTATGCACTTCCAGCATCCCACTGAGATTTCCGGTGCAAGTTAAAATCATGAGTCTGAATGGTGTAGCTGAAATGGCATTTGATGTGTTTATTTTAAAACGCCATAGTTTGGTGCGCTTTTACAAATTTCCACAAGTTTTCTTCCACAAGTCTGCAAATTTTCTTCCCTAATATAATTTCCATGTAAACTTCCCAGCCTCTTTAGAAAATAATTTTTCTGTGAGATTTTAAGAGAACTACAGCACAAAAACATTAAACTATAGTCCTTTTATTTTAATAAATCTTGAGAAATTAAGATATCATTTCTTTCTGCATCAGCTTTTTTTTTTCCATCCGATTTATGGCAATTGAAAATTGATATTATTATCTATCCTTATGTCACCTAAGACTGGATTCATGTTAGTGCTATGTCATAGTCAACTAATTTTGTATTATTTAAAATAAAATACAGATGACCTCAGGAGGACTCAATTTTGAGGCTCAGTATTCCTGATTTCACTCATTTTTTTTTTTAAAGGAGGTTTTATTTTAATTTTTTCTTCTCCTTTGCTCTTTCTGTGCATTTAATTTTAGAAAGGTTCATTGCTAACATTGTGATATTTAGCAGTGTCTAGATATTTTTTCCACTAGCAAGTTCCAGACTAATTAGGCACTTACTGAGAAAGTTCTGAGTGCTAGATTCATTATTTTTTCTGAGAAATAGTATGATTATTCTTGTTCTGGAAGGTAACATACTGTGTAGTTGTTTGGAAGCATCATGTGTTAACTGTGTCATTCACAGTCTGGAATGGCTCTGTGAGGGCACAGTTTAACAGCTTCTCTATCACAGAAGAGAATTTCTTTATTTCCTCCCCCATCAGGAAGAAATCACTGGTGTTCCTGAGGTGCATGATCAGAAAATAGTGGTCCAATGTTCTTTCTTTGGGTTTGAAGAGTCCCTGGCCTCATTTTGTGATCAATTGTCCCAAGAAGAATAATTTTGGTGGGCTGGTGTACATTAAGAATACCTACAGTAAGATATGTGAAATGATTTGCCAGTGTGGTATGATGTAGCACATCTGATAGGTGCAGAGAAGCTTTGTAACAGTCTGGAAAAATTTTTTTTCTATGAGTTACCAATGCAGAATTTCTACAACCTGATACATACTACCAAATTTTAATTGGTAGATTACATGTTTTAAATGTTAAAATTAAAACATAATGAGATAAAGAAACTATATATGCTATGCTATGCATGCTATCATGCATATATAATGTATCTTGAGATATCTTAGCAATTCACTGTCGTGTCTCATCTGGCATAAGTCTGTCATTTGCTTTTTTGAACTATTTCTTGTATCAGCCAGTTAATATGCCTTCCATCACCACTAGATTCCACCACAATATTAATTCATTTCTGTGATAATCCAAAGAGCAGAGAACACTTAACCACTTTCATTCAGGAGGCAGAAATAAATATCTTCTGTTCACCAGTGAGAACATAAATGTAGTCAATACAGTCCTGTCCTAGCTGTTCTCAACACTGTCATAAATTATGGGGTTCTTTGGGTCTTAAGTGTACATTATAAAAAAATAAATAAGAGGTTATGCAAGTCAAGTAACAGAAATGTTGTTTTCTGTAAAAATCCTGGCACAGGAACTCCCAAGGACTTCATTCAGAGGGGCTGTGATAACAGCATCTAAACAAATATTTGAGCTAGAAATCCACAGATTTAAGGGGACTAATAAATAGGTTGAAGGCAAAGTTCTTATCACACCAACTGTATAAAAATGACCAATAGGCAACTTCATCTCTCAAATTCTTGACAACTACATCAGACTTTATGGTATTCATATAGCCTTCTTTCTGTGCATTCTCAGCATGCAAAATATTTTATGTTTTTACTCACATGGCACAAGTGAACATGTTTTTAAATGTGTTTAAGGAAAGAACCCCAAACCAATCACACAGGTTTATACTCAAGAGTTCAATTCAACTGAATTTAGTGCCAAAGGTGGTAGTATGAAGTAACAAGGGAAAATGCATTAAAGCTTGAAGTTGTAATAAACAGAAAAAAATGAAATGATTAGAGGCTGCATTTTACTTTTACTGAGAGCAACAAAAGAAGAAGACCAAAATTACAGGGTTCTGTGGAACACCAATGAGCATGTGTCTGTCTGTGTTAGTCTCTGCCTGTTTGCATCCTTTGAGACAACCTGTCTCTAGGCATAAAAGAAAAGCTGCATTTGTGGCAGGGATGTGAGAAAATATTTTCCATTCAAAAATTAATCAGGAGAAAGTAATCGAACATTATATAATCAGATAATTATTAGAAACTGTTGATAATTTAGTGGTTATTTTTTATGCTGGTTGAATTTTTCTCAATGAAGTTCTATTAGAAATGTGTAGTTCATACTAATTTACTTCTTTAGTGGTCACAACTATTTTCTCCATTTTGTCATATTACATCTGAATGACAATGAGTAATTAACTTGTAAATATTTTGTCAGTAATGAGTTTTGCTGAAAATTGACATACCATAGAATAATATTCTGTGATTCTGGATGATGATTTCAGAATTTCCAGAACTGTTAATTTGTTGTCTTTCTCTGTACAACTCTGTTGTTTTTTCTGTTCTGGTGAGATAAGGAGAAAACTGAAGAATGTGCAGATTAAGAGCAAAAACTGAGAAACAAGCTTCTTCCCATGGGTTCTTTGCCTCAAAACCACTTTTCCAGCTGACTTACCCAACATTCACCTGCATCTCTAGCTGCAGGGCTTTGCAGCCCTCCATGTGTCATTGTCTTTGTTTTCACATTATCTCACAAGAAAAAGGTGTACGTTGGCAAATTTTATGTCACTCACTGTAAACTTCACAATGGCTAGGCAGGAGCCTGTGCAAGACATGACCAATGAGGAGACTGGTGTTGCTGACAAACTGTTATGGCCATATGGGGTCATCTGGGGAAATGACTACATGGGCAGGTGTGCTATTGCAAACACTTAAAAACTGATATGGCTAGTTTTGTGGGTGGCTGGAGGAAAGAGAACAGTGGTTTTGTCTCTGTTTATCTTTGTCTCTGTGTTGCAGAAAGCAGAGCAATTAAATTATAATACTGCTCAGGTAAGCTGACTTTCTTAGATGACTTAGGAGAGATTGGTAGCAGGTTGATAGTGAAAGATCTGCTCCTAAAATCAGTTAGATCAATGTGAAAAGCTGAAAATGAGATGCAAGCCTTTCCTCCCAATGACTGTGGGAGAAAAAGCTTAGAGACAGCTATGCTTTTACACGTGTCCATCTGGGCAAAGCTAGGAGAAACTGAATTTGGAACTGGGTGCAAGAAACAAGGACTTGGGTTCAATGCAATTACCAAGTATTTTGCAGGAAAGCTGACAACTGGTGGCTTTTGGAAGACTTCTTAAGATCAGATGGAAGGTGGTAGCCTCAATTAGGAAGGCCCCATGGGAGCTTGAGCCTGTGCACCTTCAGAGAATATAAAAATTCTTGTTCAACATGTGCCAGAGAGGCCCAAGGCAGTTGTAGCTGTGACTGTAAACCTATGCCAGAGCCAGTCCAAACTCTGTAGGAGTAGTCGAAGTGAGCCTGAGTTATGTGGCGTGTGACAGTTTGTGGATCCGGGTAATGTTGTTTGATGGCTGAAATAATAAAGCAGGTTTCAACAGTGTCTACAGTTAGACTATGAAACCAACATAACCAATTCATCTGTCTTGCCTGGAATATTTCTTGTATTGAATGGTCATTGTATGGACCATGCAAGGCCTGGGAAGGGTAGTTTGCACCAGAATGGTGGGCCAGGAGTGTTTAGGTTGGTGTCTGTCTAGGCCAGTTTCTTCTTACTATCAGATAGGCTTGTGCATCACACATAAATCAGAGAATCACAGAATCTTAAGGGTTAGAAGGGACCTCGAAAGATACAGAAAGTTTAAATTAAAGGGCTGAACGTAGTAAGATGTTATTTTTTTTGCTGCCAGCTGAGCAAAACACTTTGTAACACGTGCTTATCTTCAGCAGACTGTGTAAAGTTCTGCTTTAGTTTTGCACTTTTCTAATCGGTTGAATCAGGACCACAAGTCATCATCTTGCCAGAATCAGACCTTGTGTTTGTGGAAAACATTCATGAGCAGCTTGGACAACAAAAAACATTGATGACAGCCTGCAGAAAGTCAATTAAAAATATCCAAGAAACAATAACTGTCCCCATCTGTTCACATATCTCCTTCTGTAAAGGTTTCAGATACCATTAATAAAACAGTGATTAAGACAAGAGAATGAGATCCATGCTCAAGTATATGCTGCACCCTTGGTATGCTGCGGATTTTTAGTGCTGCGGATCTGAATTATTGTGGGAAAACCACTTTCAAGAACACAGTTAGGTGCTTGGTCTTTAATTTTCTGGACCTTTGAGCCTCTTCCCCTGTGTGAAAGTACTTCCTTAAAAAATGAGAAACACAAAGAGTTGTGCCCAGAAACTACTGTAATAAGGATTATCTATGGACACCCTTTAATATGTTTTGAAACAAACCTGTATGTAGCATGGGAATGATTTAGGTACAAACCAGTCTTAATACAATACATACTGAAGTGTCAAAGTTTTGGATGACTTAAAAGTGCTGGCTGCTCTGTAGTCCTCTGTAGTAATTCGTGTTTTATTTACTTAAAGGCTCATAAGATCTTTCTGTCCTCTAGACAATAAGAACATCAGGCTTGTTCATACATAGCTCTGCTTTTTGTTATTGAACTTCCTGAGCAAAGTTTACCTTTCAAAAGCTGGTTATGAGGAAGCATGCAGTTGAAAATAATGAGAAATTAATTAAATAGGAACATTATTTTAAAGATAAGAGGATGTATACCTGACTGAATATGTACTGTAAATAATTAATCATATATCTGTTGCATAAAGAATAACATATATCTGACTGTGCTAGCCTGAGGGTTCTAAGTGTTATGCTGCGTGTGTATCCCACAGGGGCAGGAAAAACCAGCAAAGGTTTCACATTTCATTAAATCTTTAGACAGTTTTGTAGATTTCAGGCCTGCTGGGATAAGAGATTGGCCTTACATGACTTTCTCAGATGAGATGTAGTGTAAACACTTTTCTTTGGCTGCAGTTTTCAAAATGTTTTACATGATACTGGATATTCATGTTTGGATGAGCAGGCAGCTGTCGACTTATGTATGCTTTGAAAAAATAAACAATGAGGCATCATCAACCCTGCTCTATACTGATATAGGTCAAGTGTAATAATGGTAATATTCTGAGGAAAGTGGATAAAGAGGTTTTTGTTTTGTTTGTTTCTATCCATCCAAGATGCTCTAGATAATATGTCCTGCTTTTAGTCAGTTGATGAAATAATTAATACATGTGCTGAAAATCTGTCAAGCACTGTAAAATCTAGAATCTAGTGTCCTGATTTCGCTCTCTTTTACTGACTTGTACATGTAATCAGTAGAGCTTGATGCATTTTTCATTGACCTGCATTAGCAGGATCTACCATGTTAAGAATAGCTGAATAAGATCAGTAACTCAGGGTTAGTTTAGATAACTTCTCTGATTAATTCATAAAGAAGATAGTAATCAAATATATCTTTTTATTAGGAGTAATAAAGACATAGTATAATTTCGTTTTTATAGCAGACAAATGTAGAGGCACCTTTACTTCAGCTTCGGAATGTGTTTGAACTGAAATCTTATTACCTATTTTGTTGAGTTTTTTGCTCACTCAAAACAATGACTCAGCATTTTCATATCTGAGGATGTCCACAGCATTAATGGTATTCAGCACTGAGGAAAGCTACTGTCCTCTTGGTGTCTTTCTTGTACGTGACTGTAATAGTTTTGTTCATTCTAAAGAACTGATTTTCTAATTAAGAAATGATTTTAAATTCTGCTGGTACATTTTCTTTGAGTCCTCTACTCTTCTAAATTGTAGAATTGTTCAATAGTATTTTTCAGTGATTATGAGTATCTCTGTTTTAAAAGAAATACTAATAGAAGAATAATTGAAAATACATCCTTACATATAAGTAATACTGTAATGTTACAATAGTCCTTTAAAATTCCTATCAGTGACATACACTTTGCTTTATTGCTTTGCTCCTTCATGTATCAGTTCTCTGAACTTTCAAGATTCAGAGGGTAGAATTATGCACTAACAGTGCTCAAGGGGCCCCTGCTAGTCTTTGATTATGATCTTTTCTGGGTCAGATTAATAATTCATATACTATTTCTCTGTGAAAAGAGATATGTTGCCTGCCATCTCCTGTCATCTTTTTAAGGTTTCTTTCAGCCTTCTAACAGGACTGAGGACAGATAAGTTCATTTGAGGATTAAACTTCAGAAAAAGAGTAATTACTAGATTATATGAACATGCACCAAGAGCATTCTTTACTTGGATGTGTTTTCTGGATCTTCAGCAGACTGTGTAAAGTTCTGCTTTAGTTTTGCACTTTTCTAATTGGTTGAATCGGGACCACAAGTCATCATCTTCTAGGCTAGTAGACTGTATAGCAACTTCTCATGGAAAATGATGGAAGATCCATTACGTAAGAAACTTAAAATGCAATTGTGAACTCCTGATGGGGGGAAGAAAAAAATCACTGTGGGGAATAATTTTGCTCTGAGAAAGAGGTATAGATTCCTTTAGGACATTTCATTATTCTTAATGTCTTGTTCAAAAAGGTACAAAAGGTACTTGATGAAATTGGTTTAAGTTTTAGATTTTAAAAATCATCTTTCATATAAGAAAAAAATGGATTACTCTACCTCAGTTTTTAACTGAGTGAGGAAATCCATTTCAGGAGAGAGACTCAAGTATTTTGTAAGCATGCCCAGGCATTCTGATTAGCTTTAAATTATCACAAAGTTTTTTTGTCTTTTAGTATTTGGGATTATTTTCCAGTTATACTGGGTTTGCCTATAGTATTAGGGTCACATGTAGTGTTGATTGCTATTCCTTTTGTTGCGTACTTTCAAAAGAAAAAAGCGAAATTCTCATTAGACTTATTCTTTGAGATGAGGCTGAAGGAGAACTCTGGAAATGGATGAGGAGAACCTCCCTATGTAGACATATATGGCTGGAGTACTCCATCCTACAGAGCTAGGGAATAGACAAAGAGCTGTCCAGCTCAAGACATGGCAGGGCTGGTTGAAATCTTTGTCATATAACAAATTTTCTGTATGACTATGGGATACTTGTCTGGCTTCCTTGCCCACTCGTAAAACAGCTTAATGTGAGGACAGATCTGTTAATCTGACAATGTAGTAGAAAAATTGGGCTTTATATGTTCTTGTTCTAGGATTGCCCTGTGAGATGATTCTGGCAGGGAAAGAGAAGGCTTCTGCTCCAAAAGCAGTCATGATTAATCCTTTTACTAAAAAATATAATAGTTTAGCTTCACATTACATCTCAGTATCCAACTAAAAAAATATCTAGACACTGTACATTAAATTGAATCAAACAATTGCAGTTCCAAGGTAATGTCTTGATCTGTTGATTGAAGGATAAATTAATATATAGAAGAATATTGAGAAATGTTATTTTCTGCACAGATAATTGGCAATAACTCTGGTTTTTCTTTCACATTCCATCAGCCTGGAAAAGTTGAATTTCTAAAATATCAGCAGGTATAGGAGAGGCATAGTATTCCTATCTTTTTAAATGGTATGGATATGATTAGATTGCAGGTGCAAGACTAAAACTTGTAAGAAGATAGATGGGGCTCAGTTAGTCTTTGAAGCACACATTTAAAGAACATTGCACAATCCCACTGAGAACATAGGAATATAACTTGCAAGGAAAGTATTAAGGACAAAGAAATGCATGGACAGAGATTTAAAGGTCTAATAACATATATAAATACATAATCTGTCGCAAAACTTGGGACAGCTTAAATTGCATCTGCAAGAAAAAGATGTAGGCTGTGAGATTTTCTGTTATCTACGTAGAATCCAGGACTCAATTATCTTGTCTTAACTAGCAGCACCTGATTAACATGGGTTGGAATTAAAGGTATCCTTTGCTACAATCTCTAAATTATTTTTAGTTTAAGGAGGACTATCAATGTTTGTTGTGTTCCTGGATCCAATTACTCTACCCTAGAAGAATGAGAAATGCTTGTCATGAAATTCACCCTACCAGTTTTGCAGCCTCTGAGGATTTCTTTAAACTTTGAGAATCTTACTCTTTTCAGCTAGGTTTGAAAGCTTTCTGGAGGTGTTTAACTCAGACATACAGCTTCACTCAGCAAACTTGTGATGTGCTGTGGTTGCTTGCCCTCTGTCTGAACTAGCTACAAAAGTAAGGTTCATGTTTTTAACAGTAAGGGGCTCAAATCCCTAATGGTTCATCACACCGCATTTCTCTGTCTGTGGACTGGAAAAACTGTAGTTTTATGGCTACCACCCACTGTGTTTTTGTTACTTCTTCTAATCCTCATATATAACTACAGTTACTGTCAGTGTAAAGTCAACATGCACATTGGAAAAGCACAAAACCCTCTTTCTGTTGTTCTTTGTTCTCTTGGTACTTATTTACTTCTCTTATAGAATATTTTTACAGTATTTTGTGTTTTATACTATATATTATGCTATTGTTTAGAATATAGCAGAGTAATTACAAATGTAGTTTTATTAAAGTCATTAGAGCTTCTGAATATATTATTACAATGTTTTACATAAAAATGCAAAAAGGAACAAAATTAAATCAAGCCTTTTTACTTAATTAGAAGAAAGTACTAGTGTATTATTTAGATAAAGAACATTGACATCACATAAAATAAATGAGGTAGACTTCAACTTTCTCCCATGAAATTTATTCAAAGCAGTATATTTCAATAAAATATATTAAAAATATGTACTAGAACTGGAATTCTTGTATGTAAAACAATATTAGCAAAAAGGTCTGAGCTAACTAATCATTCTTAAGTGTAATGATTCTGCTCTATGTTTAGAATATTTGATCCTCTATCAGAAGAGTTCTAATGATTAAAAGTACAATACCATTACACCTTTCATGAAAAAAAAACCCCAACAACACAGATTTTCTAACCTGTTGTGGTTTCTTCCGACTTTTCACTTATACATTTGGTATACATCAAGGGGATTTTACCACGTGGTCATGAAAATAATTTCTGATTTTCCCAGTGTCCTGGGTTTGGCCAGGTGTCGTGGATTTGGCCAGGATAGAATTAACTCTCCTCAGCTGCTGCTGTGGGGTGTGGCCAGGCTATTCGATCCCATGTGCCATCATGCTCGGGATATAAGGGCAGCAGCTGGGCCAGGGCAGGGCTGCAACCAGTGTAGTAACTGTGGTTCTGTTGGGCTGAGCATGGTGAGCACTTACACTGGGCATTGCTCCTTTTTTTCTTTGGCCATCACTGTAACTGTCTACTCATTGTGGGGTTCTATTAAACTGTCCTTATCTCAACCCAGAAAGTTCTACAGCTCTCTCTTGATTCTCCTCCCCAGCCTGCTGAGTTGGGGAGGAGCAACTGGGTGGTTTGGTCATTGTTCAGTTAAGGCTGAACCACCACACCTAGTCAAATCAATGAGGTTTGAACGGTAAATTCACTCCTAGTGTTATTGTAATTTCATTTCCCTGGAAGAAGCTGCACTGCTGCCATGCTTGACAAAACCTCAAGCAAATAAGCAAAAAATTTAAAAAATGTAGAAAAGAAGACAATCTGGAGATGGTCACAGGTTTTTCACAGGAGACCTACTGTTCTTTTGAGTGTGGAATCATAGTTGTTTCCAAACCTTTCTATACATTTGTTTATGGAGCAGCTTTATAGCTTTCACAGAAGCTGGTTATTTGTGCAGGCAAATTTCTAGAGTCTCTGGCAAACAGTGATAGGTTCTTTTGAAGGTACCTAGCTACGTGATGGTGTATGTTTTCTTTAGGAAGTACTCTGGGAGGGAGCTGGAACCTGCAGTCAACTGAATCTGTTGCAAACACAATTACATGAAGAAACAGTAAGTGTGTGAAGAAGCATTCAGAAGAAGAATATGCAAGCTCTTCTCAGCTGGCAATCAGTTATGAAAAGAAATGTGAATACCACTAAGCTATTTTCCAGATGATAGCTTAGAAGTACGACTGTCTTTCAAGGAGAAAGATTAAAGTATTCAGAACAGGATTTTCTCACTGATGTGATAAGTTCCCACAGAGCATGCAAATCCCCATTTTCTTCCAGGGGGCATCGTCAATGCATCATTAGGAAAATTGACTTCAGCACAAATATGGAGGAATAATGTTTTAAGGAGGTTACTGATGAAGAATTAATTTACAGAGCTCCTTTCTACATGTTACAGAGCAATTTCTTGAGTAAACCTTTCTTTTTAGATTGAATGTCACCAAGTCTAGCAATCAGATTTGCATAATTTGAGCTTAGGCCCATTGGTAAGTGAGCAGGCTAAATAATAGTTTTCATGATTTTATCTAATACATACATTGTCATCTAATTGTTACTCTTATTTTAAATATTCAGTTTGGTGCATTTTTTGTTTGTACTTATTTGATGGTCATTGAGAGCCAAAATAGGATGGTGGCATAACTGGTGCCCTTTTGTCAGTGGTGGTTAAATAAGTGATATCCTCTGTGAGACAACACGTTTTTATTTCTAATTTGAAAGACTCTGACTTGAAAACATGGCTTCTTATGCTCTAAAATCTTTTCTCAAGTTTCACTTCTTTGAATATGTAAAAATAAATGGAACTGAAGAAGTATGAAAACAGTATGTTAAGAGAATTCTTGAATCACAGAAAAATCAAGAGGCACTGTATAGCATCCCAAGGAATAAATTTGATAAGTAATAGTCATAGATGAAAAAAGGATTACTATTTATTTGGTATTTATTATTGCTACTGTGTTTATTCCATAATTGCTAACTTACTGAAACTTTTTTCAGCTTCTGCTAGTAAGTGGAATAATGTTTAAATTGCAGACTTGTCAACATTGAATGTTGCGATTCACTCCAACTATAGGAAGCTCTTTGGAGCGACAGGAATGGATTAGTCACAGCAGCACAGAGTAAAGGCAGACTGTTTGATCCTTCAGTTGCACACATTCTAATGTGTGTGTTTAATTGTTATTTAAAAATAATGATTCCTGTTAATCACACAAATGTGTAATGTCATTCTAATGATCTCCTGAGATTTTATTTGGACTTCAAAGGTAATAATTGTAAAATTAGTACTGTTTTCCTGCATAGGATCTCAAAACATTTTGTAGCATGACATTGTTTCAATGCACAAATGGAAAGTTTATCTGTCTTTGTTCTAATCAGAATAGTTTCTGGAGACATGTTCTTTGCAAATTCAGATTAGAGCATTAGTCTCCAATATGACCTACCAACTTGTTTTAAAGAAAAGGAACAAAATTAGGTGGAGTGGCCATTATATTGAAAACCTACCAAGAAATATGTGTTTCCTTATGTTAAATTATATGAGAAGATATATTGAAACTAATTGGCTTCCTTTGAGAAGCAGGTTCAGATGATTAAAGGAAGGTGTAAATTATTAGAAATTCAAAGATTTTAGGTAGATCTAACAGTCAGGAATAGCTCATTTCATCTGGAGTGTTAAAAGCACATAACAGCTTTTAGCCTGAGTGATTAATCTCTTGAGGTTTCTGTTTGGAGGCATATATTCTTTCAAAAGACCTTGCTAATAATAATGTGTTATTAGAGCTGCACCTCAACACAGAGATGTAGGTTAAAAAGTTATTAGAATTACTTCCATGCACTGCTTAATGAAAGAAAGATGCATAGATATCCTGTAGGCTACAGATTTCAGCTGCAGTCTGTATAATCATGAAGAGTACTGTCAAATCAGAATCAGAGTGTTTATCTGCTGGAAGTATACTCTTCTCCACAAATCATTGATTACTCTTTTCTAAGGAGAGCTGTAAAAAGAAGAGAAGATAGCATTTTCTTCACCGAAAGTTTAAATAAAAGCAATCTTAAATCTGTTTATGGTGCCCCTTTCTGATGCCTCGCTTTTCACTGACAAGTATATTTGTGGGAGAATATGATCTTGCCATGATCTCAGTGTGGATGTAAACATCTGCTATTTGATGCTGGACATTTAGCAAGTGCTAAGTTCATAGGCATCACCCATGGAAGGCTGAAATCAGCATGCAGAGAGACCTTGTGTGATAACAATGGAGGCAGAGGTGCTATATTAAAAAAAATGTAATTTTAAATCATGTGAGATTTGTCGAAATTCTTAGGGCTTATTCTGTGCCTGCTTTCTTTCCTATAATGAAAATACAGAGGTAGTTTCAAATAATCATTGTATTTAAATGAGTATCATTGTCCAATCACTTTAAATGTGTGTTTTTCTAATGGCTTTCTGTAAAAATGAGAAAATCTATCCTAAAGAAGGTTATTTATAAGGTGTTCTAACTAAATATAGTGCTTAGCAAAATAAAGGAGCATATTGTTTTTATCTTTCTACATAGGAGTATCACTGCTTTTTACATTTATCCGCTTTGACTTTTGTTAATGTACACCATTTATATCTTTCACTTCTATACAGTACAGTGCTACTTTCCCAGTTTCTATTAATGTTTTGCCAATTTTACGTTGGTCTTGTACCTAACATTTTCTGTAGATAGTTTCATTTATTAGACTATTAATTGCTGTTTTGTTGTTTGTTTTTTTTTAGGTTGCTGTCTAAATCAGCTAGTGATCCCCACTGTGAAAACAGAAGACAGGTAGGAATACATTTAAACAAAATTCTGCATTTCATAGCACTTTAGAATGTGTTATTCTATTTTTTTCACAGTGATATTATGAAGAATGGAACTCAAATGACTGCTAGAGAGTGTAGGTATCAGACCCTCAGCAACAGCTTTTGTTTTACAAAGCCACTCTTATGAAGCCTTACAAATGTTATGCAGACTGAAGGTCCTGTGCTTACAAAATTGCTTTTTTCTAAAGCAGTAAATTATGAATGATGTGAGCTTTGGCAGAGCTGTGAGAGAATGTGGTCAGGGACAGTTTGTTATTGCCAGCCCACAACTGATACAACCTTGATGAGCCCAGTTACATCCTCCAAATCCTCAGAAACTATAAATTGTCTCTCCCTGACTCAGTTTCAAATAATGAGATGTCTGACAGTTTGTTCTGTTGGCTCCCTGTATGGGGACCTGGTAAGCTTAGGACATTGGCTCAGTTTGTGATACAATTTAAGAATATTCTCTTCACCAGTCCCAAACCTACTACTATTACCTCTACTGAATATTCATCCTACTATTATTCCTCAGCACCTTTATGTGTGAAGACCCTGTGAGATGATAGTCCTCTTGTGCACCCTCAGAAATATCCTCAGCTCTTGTGCTGGAATAGTCCTGTCCAGGCAGATCCCAATCTTGGAGAAGTAGTCCTTTTACACACCTTAGAGTGGCCAGATAAAGGGACAAGAATTTGGCATAACCAAGTTAATGGATGGGAGAATTGTATTTGGATATTAAAAGTTGCACAGAATTTTAATAGGTGAGTAAATATGTTCACAGATAGATTTGCAGGTATGAGGAAATCTGAGAAAAGTACATATCTAACTTTCAAGTTTAGTCTGGAAATGCAGCTTGTGAGTACTGCTTTAAACTTACTTTGTGTTGTTTGCTTCCTCTTGTATGTACTGTGCTTGTGTACTTACTGAATTTGGGTGCAGGTGACATGGTGTCAGAAACCCCAACTAGATTAATTACATTACACACCTTGGAATCACGGTCAGTGAGGTTGGAGAGAACCTCTTGATATCATCTAGTCAAATAACTAATTTTAAAAACCTAAGTCACTATGTTTTAGAAATGTGAGAGTTGCAGATGTTTCCAAAGGATAAAGTCTTTAGCACTTTTTTTTCTACTGCTCTTTGTTGCATCCTGTTGAGCAAGGATTGTGATATGCAGACTGAAAATTAGCAAGCAGCCATTTATCAGGTAATATTTGAGTCAATGTGGATACTTTTTTGCTAGCAGCATTCTATGCAAAACAAAAATTCATTTATATGGTTGCAAAATTGAAGAAAAAAAATGGAGACTATTTCTTTGCTAAGTAGTTGTAGTTTTTAATCTAGTGATAAAATATCATAGCTGAAGGTTTCTTTTTTATTATCCAATTTAAAATATGAGAATGAAAGCTATTCCTCCATAATCATTACTTTTCAACACATAGTAATATATATTGGCTGAAAAAATACAGAGATCGCGAATAATTATTTCAGCAGATCACTACATTGCTGAAATTCCAAAAGGTTCAAATTAAAGTGTTTGAAAGCCATCCTGTAGGCTAATTGTGTTTCCTCAAGCACCAAGGCAACTCATGATGTCTCCATGGCAACTGTTCTTTACTTTTTTATTTAGAAAAGTGTTTATGCTTCATACTTCACGTATTAGGGTGATATGGAAAGCCTGATATGTTTAATAGTCAGCATCTTTTCCTTTTGCAGTATTTCCAGTAGTGCAGATAACAAAGTTGTGATTTCTGATCTTAACCAGATCTGTACAATCAAGTGATCATTACATGCTATTTTTGCACTGCAAAATACTTATAACAAAGAAAAATTATATCATGTTTTCTTACATTACTGTAATGGTGATTCAGCAGATTCTAAGTGTCTTTCCTTTGTGTGCAATTTTCTTTTTAAGTTAGCAGCAGTATCAAAGCGGTGGCAGTTATTGACATCGATACCAAATCTAAGCATGATGAACTAGATTCTTTTTGGTTTTTCAATACATATATCATGATTGATACCTGACTATTTCACTGACTATAAACTAGTACAAAATTAGGACTAATAGACTGAAATTGAGAAGGGAACCCAAGTTACTGAGAGTGAATAAGAACCTGCAAAATCTTTCTCCGATGTTCAGGCTGGTATATTCAGGAGTTACACACCTAGTGTACATTTGCCTTCCAAATGAACTTGCTAAATGACTACAGACAATTCATTCCACCTATGTAACTCAGTTCCTGCATCTACAGATGGTATTAATGATTTGTTTTTGCAAAACACTGCAATGTCTGCACTTCTAAAAAAAGGATGAATTATAGCTGAAAGGTTTTCACTCTTAATGAATACTAACCAATGCTATCTGAAAATATTTTGCCATTGTCAGTTCTTGCCCATTAGTGTTTATTTATGTTAATGATGCCAAGGCTTTGACCATTTCAGTTGCCTGCACAATTTTTGTAGCTTCAGTCATTCTAGATTGCTACTCAGCAATTTGACTTCTGGTTTCCTGCTCATTTTTGTCAACACAGTACTTTTGCTAGGGTACATAATTGTATTTCTTCATGTTTGACAAAGCTGTGGTTAGAGAGCTTTTGGCCAGCTGTTACCACCTGTAATTTTTACATCATACCAAAAATTTGTGCCAACATAGCTCAAATCCTGTGAGCTTAAAGTGACTGGTAAGAATAATATCTTCTGTGTGGTCTTCTGGAAGGGACTGTAAACTGAATGAAGTGGCTAACTGAGAGTTCAACAATCAGTTGAATTCTACAGTCAGTTCAAGGAAGCAGTGGTAGTGAGATCTGTGAGCAGGTCTGGGCAAACATCTGTCAAGGATCTTATAGACATGGTTGATTTTCTTGTATAAGTGAAGATGGGCAAGAGATTTCTGACTTGTTTTGGTCCCCTCCACACCTACATCTACAATTCTATGGTACTTTTCAATAAGGTACAGGGTTTTATTTTTTCATTTACTTTTGTTTTTTAAAAATCTTTATTTAGTATATACTGAGAGGTTTTTTTACTTCAAAGATTGAAGTTTAAAGTTTGTCTGAGTAAAACTCCACTTAATAACAGACTTAAATGTAAGCACTTATTTAGATGCTTTACTGAATTGAAGTTTGTCCTCTCAGTGTCCCATTCTGCCTTCTTCACTGTCTCCTTGAGAAATATGAGACCAGCATGATGATGACTAATCCTGCTGCTATTGTTGTGGTAGTGTTCAGATGCATCAGTGAGGAATATTTTTAAGAACATTTTCTATTGTTTGAATTAATCTTTAATAAATGAGGGAAGAGCAAAACTGCTGTGTGACCTTGAGCAAAAATAAAACCCTTCAGGTATCTAATAGAGAGGAAGCAGTTCCCATGCAGCTTGGAGAGTATAAATTGTTGGCCCAGAGTAATCATCCAGTAGTGGTCACATCTATAAAGAAATTGTAATTTGTGTTTATGGAAAATATACAAACAACACACTTCTCCAACTGTGTAATGGTAATAATTAATTTATCAATAGCAGCTTGATAATAATAAACTGCCAGTCTAATTTGTGCTAGTAAGAAATTTCAGTCTCCTGTGCTAATACTATAGTGGGAAGTAGAATTAGACATGCATTGTGTATGCCTGAATACCAGTTGATTACAATACTTGCATTAAAGCAGTTAAACATCTTGCTTGTGCTTTTTTATTGGCACATGTAACATATTTATATATGTGTACATTTCCATGAAACTGAATACAAACTAGTTGTTAAACAGTCATCAGGAGAGAAAAGTATCGGCTTAAAACCTTATTATTGTAGGCTTTTTTGATTTGTGTTTCTAGTAGCAGTAAGGAATGAGAACATGCTGTAGAATGAATGCATACGATTCATAATGGCATTATGGTTTCTAAAACCTAGTAGCAATTACCTTGGTGGTATTTATTTAATGTTTGCATTTAATATCATGATAAATAAACAACAGTCTCTACTTGAGGTTCTTGGATGATCTGTTTAATCACGATGTCTTCACATGCCCTACTTATTACAAATTTATTATATTTATTATAGCTCTTAAACTTTACATCTCCTTTTCTAAAGCCTTCCTTTAGATCAGAAAGCTTTTGCTCTTATAGAAAAAAAATAAGATGTGGTCAGCTTTACGAGCTTTTGGACCTCCCAAAGAAACCCAGACAGAACAGGGGAATTGTACATTATCATATTGGGTAATTGTAGAAATCATAATATTAACTACACACTTCCTAAAGACTCATCTCTGCAGACAGAAAACCTGATAGAAAAAAGTCTGGCTGCTTTCTGGTGTGTTCTAGATGTTCCTATGGCACAAGATAAAAACCAAGAATCTGCTTTCACAATTAAGTGTAATATTAATTTTAGATATTTTAACAATCCTAATGGATTCTACATGTATAGAAATGTTAGGTTTTTTCCCTTGTATTATGCTAATATTTCCAAAAAGAAAGAAAAAAAATAAACTGTATAGAACAGAAATGAAAATGAGAGACATTCAAGAATGCCTAATACTTTCCTAATAGCAATTTCAGCTCCTTTGGTGAATGTCCAGTTTCAGAACACAAAGGTTGACTTCAGTAAGCGTTTTGAGAATGACACTTACATTGTGCTGAGCCCTCTAGGCTTAATTGGAAATGAATAGAAGTTGAATAGTTGGTGGAAAACTCTCTTTCTTAAGGAATATTTGTCTCAAATAGAATGCTTCAAAGGAAGAGTTTAGATACCAATTAAAACATAAATATGTAGGGCACAAGGAACAATGATCATTGATCAGTAATCTAAATATAAATTGATGGGACAGGGATTAGAGATACTGAATAAAATAAAATTATCTTAAATAAAAATATAACATATTTTTTTCATAAACAAGAACTTAGAAATAGAAACGAACAGTTAGTACTCATATGGTAATGTTCATGGTCTGACAGTCTTTGTGTAACTTGCTTATGGCTCAAGGTGCCCTTAATGGTTAAAAGTCTCAAAGTCAGTTTTTTAAAAAAAAGAAACTAAAATGTCAATAATGTTTAACATAGGTCAGTGTCATTTTTTATAGAGCTTGAATACAAGCAAAAAATGAGAAAGTTTTGCTAGCACAAACATCAAAATAGTCAATCTCACATGCAGCATTTACCTCATTTTATTGACTACTGCTGTACTAACCCCATTTGTCACTACAGCACTAGATTTTGGGTAATCGTGACAGGCTTGTGAAAGATGGAAACAGGAAAATGCAGAAAACAGAAAACAAAGGGGTACAGTATAATTCAATTTCTTCATTATTAGTTTTCTATTACTTTTGTCCATTTACTAAAAAGATGAGATCATAGAATCATAGAATGGTAGGGTTGGAAGGGACCTTCTAGTCCAATCCTTCTGCAGAAGCAGGTCAGCCTAGATCAGGTCACATAGAAGCATGTCCAGGAGGGTCTTGAAGACATAATTTGTATGATTGCCATTAATTGACTAATAACCTTAAAATAAAAAGTTTTGTTTATATTATGTATAAGAGTAAGTTTATTGAAGAAATGTAGTGGCAACATCTGGATGTTAGCTTGGAAACAGAACCTCTGATGGACCTTCAGTTCTATTGCTGCTACCTCATATATTTCAAGGTGCAGAAATACCATGTAATGGGCATTGCAACCAAAGATAGGGTAGGAATAGATTAACTCATAAGAAAAAAAAATCTAATTTCCATAAAAAGACCTTAATTAAAAAAAGGATAGGGAAGGGGGAGGAAAGGAAACACAGAACTCACGGAAACAGATTGCTTTTTATAGCTGCATTTTTAAGCACTTTTCATGGGTGACAATCACTGTGGAAAAAGAGCTTCTCTAATATATTTTTTCCCCAATACTGTGTATGGTACAGTGTATGTATGTGAGTACAAATATACCTAGATAGAAGCCAGTAATGAAAGATTTTATTCATGGCTTCAGTCATTTACTACATACATTAATCCTCATTTCAACTTTGTCTGATCTTCTCTTTTACAGCTACATTTTTCTAGAAAGGTAATGGAAAATAACCTGTATTGTTTTTTCATTAGTTAGAAATATCATCTGCTAATTCCAACCTACCTGGGTTGTTTTTTCTGTACCATAGAGGCATATAAAAACAGATGTGATTGTCAGAGAGATAAACATTCTCCTCTTGGGTAAAGAAACAAGCATATTCCTTCTGATATGCCATGAGAGTATAATGAGGCATCAGCAGACCCAGTTGATCCCATGTTCCTTTAATGCTGCCACATCACGCTGATGTGGGTCAGGGTACAAGTACCATCGCAGAGCCCTCAAGGTGTGATTTACACTTTTCAATTCATCTGGAATGTTCTTCTTTGGTATTGTAGATATATTGAATACAACTGATAATATTAAGAAAACATATTCCTCCTGCTTACCAGCAAGGGAAGAAGCCACACATGCACATACACTCATATATAAGTACAGTTTTTATATGTAGTGCAGTTAAATGGGGTAATTCATCAAGTCAGTGGTATCCAAGAAGATAATAACATTATTGTGGTTTCTTAGCATTAGAGGTCATGGAAGCTTAGAAAAATTTCTGAGAGATACAGATTGAAGAGATTTTAAAGCAAGTTCATCTTTAGAACCAATGCAGGCTGCAGATGTTACAAACTCAAGCAACATTTCATAAACACCATTTTTAGTTTATTAGTTAGGAAAGTTTGATTTTGGCATCCTGAAAAAACAAGATGAGATACTTTACTCCATTTTAATCCATTTCCGTATTTATATGACTATGCTTTTTTGTTTCGTTTGTTTTAGAGCATTTGGAGATCTTCTTTGACAACCCCTTGAAGCTGTCAGGATTTTTTTCTACATCATTGGCTTTAATTGTAGTCCTGTCTTATTTTTTCCATCATGTTCTCCTCTCCATCTTTCTTGTTGTTGTACGGTTTTTTTCTTAAATCTTTCTTTCTTTCCAAGTCTCTTGCTGTTTTCATTTCTGATTAATTATTTGTTGTAACATTTTTTACCATATGATGAAGAATCACAGGTATGATTTACACGATACTTGCTTTCTTCAAATAATGGTGTTTATTCCAAATTGTAGGCAGGAGCTTCTGAGCAATTTGATTCAAGAGTATGTGTTGAATCCCTGAAGTTTCAGTAGAACATTGATGACTAATCTGATAATGTTGTTCAAAGATAAAAAGACTGTCAGTAAGGTAGAAAAGAAAAGCATGAAAACCATTCTGAATTTCATGTGAGGAGAAAGTACACTGCAGCAAAATAAAATCCCTTAATAGCAAAGCCCTGTAAAAATAAACAGGGCCTAAAACTGGGGGTGTATTTATTATGGCATGTGTTGCAGAAGCTCAACACTCTAGATATTTTTTTACTCATAATCTCTTGAATAATTGGGAAATATATAAAATAAAAACTGTGTATTTATAAGATAGACAGATGTAAAATGTCTTGAGCAACACAAGTTGTTTAATGTCATGCTCCACAATTTGTTGGACTTAGATGGGACAAAAATTTCAGAAGTAATGAGTAAATTTGAATGTCAACATTCTCGAGTCACAATAGGACTTGTGCTTAGCCCTTGCTGCAAATTATATGTATTTCTTCCCCTATGGATATTCCTAGCTGGATAACAAATGTGAAAACACTCTGAATCAGTAAAAACTATTAATTTGCTTTAAAAGGAATTCTGATAAAGAAAACTCTCAGCCTCCTCACCTGGGACTTCCGATACAGAAAAGTCAAGACAAGGGGTTTTGTAACAAGACTAGTAAGAAGAATCATTAGCAGTATTATTTAATGCTCCTTCAATGGTGTCTGTGGCCTGTCTTGGTGGGATATGGGCATAATGTTTCCATTTAATAGTGTTATCTGTGGGACAAATGGAGAAGAATGTTCTGCAAGTGTAGTCTTCATGTGATTGCAGTCTAACTGGCCTCAAAACACAAGTGAGTTAATTGTAGAATGACTGATTAATAATAACAGAGCTGTTGTCACTAGATCGCATGGTAAGTGACATTTCCTAACTCATGAATTATAAGCCCTTGGGAAAGTTGTTAATTTGTTTTTGAACACTGTCATTTCAGTCTCTAATGGGCTGAGGAAACAGAATGTAGATGTTGAATGGTTAAAAATGTGAGGTGGCAGAAATTGCCTGTGGGTCACGATGGATCTGACAGAGACTATTAATCCTTTCCTTTGCTACCATCCAGTCATTTTATTTCTGACATCTGTGAGTGCAACATATCCCTCCAAAATAATGGCTTGCACACTACCAAGTTAATAATATCCTCAAAAGTCAGAAAATACCCTCAAAGGATTTAGGTTTGTATAATACTGAACATAAAGAAGCACTGCAGTCTTTTGCTAATGTTCTAACTCTGTCGGCCCAATGTGTTCAGGTCCTTGTATTTTATGTATAAAAATAAATGAACAGATAAGCACGATGTTAAGCAACTTGTTGACTCAGTATTTTATAAGCTGAAGCATATATTAAACTAGGTATTCTTTTTCCTCACTGTAGTCAATGGCAAAATTCCCAGGCGTATTAGTGAGTGCAAGAACAGGCCAGAGAGCTGGTTTTGCTTGAATTAAATGGACATACAATAGAATATTCTTTCAAGAAGTAGGAGCCTATTGAAAATATTTGTGGGTTTTGATTGGGTTTTTGGTGGTTTTTGTTTTTAGTGACAAAGCAACATATATTCATTGCTTGCATGAAGCCTGCACTAAAACTTGACTAAAATGTTTTAATGAGTCACTGAGGGACTCTACTAATGCTTTCATCCATTAGATTATATGCAAAATGAAGGACTGTATCATTCAAGCTCAGTGCTCTGAAACGGAATGTTAAGTCTCTGACAGGGACTGTTCACTGCAATTAGGAAGCAGAAAACTGTTGTTTGAAAGATGGAGAGTGTTTCTCTAGACTAAAAGCCTTCTAGCAAAGATAATGGAAAGCTTTTTTCAGAAACTAGATGGAGCCAGCAGCACTTAGTGGTTTTTCAGTCTAGCAGAAGCTGGCCAGAAGGTCTTAAAAAACAAAGTATAAAAATAAGACATCTAATTTTGCCATTTCAAAGGACTTGACTTGCCATTTCAAGGTTATGACTGCAACAAAGTTACAGCACAGCCTAAGAGCATGACTGACTCTGCTGTGAGAGCTCCATACCCACCACATAGTTAAAACTGTTTGAACAGAAAAGCCAAAGTTTATCAGACAATCATATCTTAAAAAAATCATAGATCATGTGAAGATCACATGAAAATCACTTGAAGTCTAGAAGTAACTAATATGGATTATTAATTTACTCTCTGATTTCTGAACTTTCAGATTTCTTTAGATACCTTCTCAGAAACTGAGATGCAATATGCATTCTTTGTCTTGGTTATATCTTCTTTTTAAGAAAAAAAATGCTGAGTTTGTAACATTGATGAAAAAATTGTGGGGTTTTTTTTGTCACTGGTGATCAGAATGGACAGGATAGAATCCATTTGGATGGAATTTAGGTGCCTAAATCCAAAGCTGCAATTCTGAATATTTTTGATCTCTTAATATATTTAAATGAGACTTGCAAAAGCATTAGATCTGTGAGATACCAAGGTTTAAGTGAGTTGACAAAATTATATGTGGAGAATCAGTGGCTGAAGAAGACTTGGACATCCAGTTGCAGCTTAGGTGAAGAATCATAGACTCACAGAATCATAGAATGGTAGAGTTGGAAGGGATCTTTAGAGATCTAGTCTACTCCCTGTGCAGAAGCAGGTTCACCTAGATTAGGTCACATAGGAACACGTCCAGACAGGTCTTGAAGACCTCCGAGGAAGGAGACTCCACAACCCCTCTGGACAGCGTGTACCACTGCTCCATCACTCTTGCAGTGAAACAGTTTTTTCTTATATTTAAGTGGACCTTTTTATATTCCAGGTTCATCCCATTACCCCTTGTCCTGTTGCTAGCTACCATAGAAAAAAGAGATGCCCCAACCTCCTGACACCCACCATTTAGATATTAGTAAATGTTAATAAGATCTCCCCTCAGTCTCCTCTTTTCTAGACTAATAAAATGCAAAAACAGATCATAGACCACAATATGAGCTTGACTCTTCAGGTTAGTAGACAGAACCTTGACTATGATTTTTTTTTCTTCTTTATTCTTTCACTTTTTAACCATCCTGCTTCTTCCCTGCAAACTTCAGAAAAAATGGGTGGCATCACCTCAACTCTCCTCACATAACTTGTTATTACATTATAATCTAAGTGATTTCCACATTAGTGGCATTGTAGTCTTTTGGGAGATGACAGCTTCTAGGCTTTAAACCCCCAGATAAAGAAAAAGAGTTGTAGATTCTATTCTGTTCTATTCTATGGCCATTGATTCAGATCTCCTAGAAGTTTTTCTTCATAGCATCTGGCTACAGCTTGTTAAAACCTACCATTATTACAAGACCTACTTTGTGCCTGGCTGCTTTGACTCATCTCCAATTAGAATCCCATTGTGAAGTGTTCGTCATCCTAACTCCAAAGAGGTTGTTTTCATGAAACATCAAAAGCGATCATTCATTACAACACCCTTCATAGTCCTCAAAGGTTGTGTTTGTCATTTGATGCCAAATAGCTGCATAAAGCTGAAAAGAGACAAATAACTATGCAATGATGTGTTAAAAGATCTGAAACAGAGGCAATTGTTGTTACTTCAGAAAAATTTCAAGCTATGGTACATCTTACTGTTTCATTTTAACTGTAACTTAGCTTGAATATTTACATATTAATTACTGATGGCATATTTAATTGACTGTACCCTGGCAGATATTGGTCAAATCTTAAGAGCTGATTTTGGAAATAATATTCAATGAAAAAATTTCTCTAATGAAACATTTTGTTTTAGAAGACTACAATTATTTTTATGATTTCTATTACTACTGTCCTGTGACGTTTGACATTGGCAGTAATTTGCATGATGACACTTGTAAAACACTTTGAAGTTTATAATATTCTGTAAATATTTCTCTGAATTAGCTTAATTGAGTAATTTAGATTAATAAAGAAAAAGAGACTTTTTTCTTTTCGTTATGGAGTAAACTGCCACACAACAAGCCTACATAGCTTGATGTATTTCACAGGTGAAAATATTTATCCATGATTTACAGAGGGAAATTGAGGCAAGGATTGATGACTTAGACATCTTGAAACCAACATCATAAATGAAGGAATCAAAGCCTGTGTTATTGTTCCATTACTGGCACCCTGTCAACTTCATCATCCCGACAGAAACAAAACCATGTCCAGTTGAAGCTGTGGACAGCAGCTTACCCATGTGAGACAGCACTGAGTCTAATCTCAGTATAAATACCAAAGGAGTTTTATGAATAAGTTTGGATCTGAAGCTAGACTTCAAGACTTGCATCTAATGTCCAGTTTCAGTGACAAGAAGTACTAGAAACAGACTCACAGCTGTGCCTCTTGGGAATGATCTCTCATTGATCTTCCATTTCTATTGTTATGTTTAAGGCTTGGAGGTTCAATGGTGTTCATATGAATTGGTATGAATATTCACATTTGTGTGAGTGAGCCATGCAAGATTCAGTCTATAAAGGTGTTATTCTGAGGGACCTTTTCTGATGCAGTTGGCAGGAACAGAGGAAACATTAGCTCTTGCTGAGAAGATTAAGAAAAATGGCTGATCTTTTGAAATATATTTTTCTAGAGAAGACATGATTAGTGGGATTTTGAATAAATTTTTTGTCTGTTGGAGAAATACTCTTCTAATGGAAAATACACATACCCAGGGAAAACTTTTGAAGTATGTGTGCACAAAGAGTTACAGGGAGGTAGATGAAAGAGGAAATTGCTTGCAAATGGATGAATGAAGTAAGATTATTTTGGAGATGAGATGCAGACTACTTTTCTTAGTATTTCCCAGGATATGTCATATGCTCTTCATCCTATTGGCTTAAGGGAAAAGAAATTAGCTTTTATTTCCAGAATAGAAATCATGGTACAGAAGAGGAATGCCCAGAGGAGGTAGATTAGAAGAAAATGTCAGGGACCAGAGGCATAATATCATATTGTGTTTATTTATAAAAATTGATGCTGGAATTCATTCAATCCTGTTCAACAAAACACAAACCTCTGTCTTTCAGAGATGTAGTAGAAGGCCTTTTTGCAGCATGACATGAGGATGTATGATGGAAGACAGTCATCTTTAGCCTGAGTTCTTCTCTATCTATGTAATCAGTAGTACTAGCCATTACTCCAGACACCATTTTGAAAATGGATTTATGACTGATGTAATCAAAAAAAAAAGAACATAAAAGATGATTTATTCATAGGATTACCTAGAAAAGAAAGATGGTGATTAAAGACGTTTAAAGATGAACCAAATAAAGACCTGATGTCTCTGTATTGCTGGTACTTACTGGAGATGAGGCATTGTTTTGTGTTCCTGCTGTTGTTGTACCTAGTGCATTCTGCCAGAATGCCAGTCCCCTTTAGTGATACCACAAATATATATATTTGTGTGTGTTGTGGGAGCACTCAATTGCTTCAGATTTGAAAGGTCAAAAATGTTACTGTTATTATTACTTTTATCATTAATAACTGAGTCTCAGTTTGGATAAAGTGAATGGAGAGGAAATCTGCTGATGTTCTGAGTGCCCAGCTTTGGACTCTTGACAGTGGGTTCCTATTTATTGATCTTTGTCTGAGTGTACAGGAAATCCTGAAGAAAATTGAACTGTAGCAAGCTGAAACTTTTTATTTGTAGATGTAGAGGAAAAATAAAAGAAAACAAAACACCCATGCACAGTGTAAGTGATGGATGTATCTTAAAAAAAGCCCACTGTATCCGTAACCCCAGCCACTTATCAGGTGCAAATCTCAGAATGACTCAGATTAAAAGGTCTAGGCATCTTGGATCCATGATTCATAAGTATTAATGGCCACTGATGTTGTAGGCTGATAGGATACATTCTTGTCCCCTGAAAAAATGACCCAGAGTTAGGTAGTTCTTGGCTATACCATAAAAGTTAAAATTGCAGTCTAAGAAGTCTTTTTCTCACGTGTATATCAGTAGCCAGTGTCCTTCGTGTTTGTATTTATGCAAACTTCACCCTCTCACTTTTCAGATGTTTGGTGCATTGGTTCTTCAGCTAGTGCTGTGAAAACAAGTAAGGCATTTTTTTAATGCATAGCATGATAAGCCTCTCCGAATTATCAGAAGATAAGCATTGAATAATAATAATAATAATGATCATGTGAAGTCTGACATAGTCTTGAAGCTTTTTAATATCTTACTGACTGAGAACACAGCTGTAAATTAAATTGTCAGTTCTCTTTAGCACAGGCCAGGCTATACATAGTAAGTGACTGTTAGCTAATTGCTGCTTTCAGAAGTAAATCTGTGACTGGTTTCTGTTCATATTTCTGTTGATGAGAGGTGTGCTTTTCAAGTTTCTGTGCAGATCACTGGAAAGCATTTGAGGTAAGTAGTAAAATGGATCAGAAAAACATTTCTTGAAAAATAGATATGTAGTCTCTGCTTTCTGATGAAGTTGCTTTTGTGACAATAGAACAGTTTTACCAGTTGACAAACAGAAACTTTGTGACTTCAGTGATGATATCCTTCCTCATTATTCTTCTCTCTTACCTGTATAACATGAGTTAGGTAGCTGAAAACCGCAGACTAACTGGCTAGCTGACTTCCCAGGTTCTCTTTTTTCATGTTTTTGAAAAGTAAACAAAGTAGCTAGATTTATCATTAGTGGATTAAAAAAAAATGTCTCCATAGTTGAAAATTATTGACAGTTTTCTTGCCACAATCTAATTGCAGCAAAATTGGAGACAGTGGAATGACATTAAGGAAAGTTGGATGATAATGTTCCTTTTCTAGACATCTTCCTTTGGCCATCAGGAAATGGATGAAAAATTCTTTACAATGCAGAAAATGAAGTCTCTATGTCACATTATTTGTATTTAAGAAATAGCAGCATAAAGCAAAAAGTTAAAAAAAAAACGTCTCACACAGCCTTCTCAGCAGCTTCAAGGCACTGAGAGTAGTGCGAAAGCTTTAAAGTCCCATCGGGGAAGAGTAAATTCTTCCTCCACCTACTCTTGTCTGGTGGTTCTTTCCACAAGTTCCCCAAAACGGAACACTGAGTTCTCTGCTGACTCCCTGTAGAGCATCCCTGGCATGCTGGTTTTAAGCTGTCACATTTGGCATAGAAATTGTGTCAGTTGGTGGAAGGAGATCAAGAAGAGACCAAGCATATTTTCTTGGGCTCTTCAAATATATCAGTCCCCTAAGTCTGTCTGACACACAGCCCTGGGCAGCACAAAGATGGTGTCTGCTATCATTCTGCTGTCCGGTTTCTTTGGTAAGTATATCGAAATGAAGAATTGTGCTCAAAGGTTTTAGGAGTGTCAGATGTGTGTGGCCTGTTGCGGGGAAAAAAAAAAATTACTTCAATGATGGAGGAAACTGGAAAGTCTGGACAAAATTCTTGAGTACAAAAGCTATGCTGCCATACTGAAGTTGTGATGGCAGATGCAGCTGGGATTTGTATGGTATTCTATGAAACTCTGTGTCACATATAGGTTTCAGTTGAATTGTCCTTTATCCCACCTACCTGCAGTATATAAACAATACTTGATTTTTTCCCTCAGTTAGCACCATGGCAATTTTATGCCCTTTCATTGTGAAAAGTGATAAAAAAAGCCATGCTTGCTGCTCTGATCTCTAGAGAAGAAGCAAGCTTTTCTAAAATCACCCAATAAATACAGTAATTTTTCACTTGGAAACAAATGTTGTAGGTTCAGCGAGTTGGGAACCTGTGAAATTCCATTGATGAGTAGGATTAGATGGTAGTGATTTAATTGATAGTTGAGCATGCAGACAAACTATGCATACAAGACCTTTTCAATAATTGTGTCTTTTCATGGAGTGACAGGTTTTTGTAATTTAGATCTCAGACAGGAATTACAAACCAGATGGTATTTTAGGCACAGTCTACAGTACACCCATGATACTTATTTTGGAATTCAAAACAAACACAAAACCACCACTGGAGCACTTAAGGCAGGAAGATGAATTCAAGTTACTTAAGCTAATGTGACATCATTCATAGATACATAAATTGCTATGAGAGCTGTATCTGTTCTTATAATAATTTCTATCTGAGATCACTATCATGGAGTGTAACAGTGGTTTTGCTGGAATTATTTTAAGTTCTGTGTTTAGTCTTCGGGTTCATAACATTTAGGTTTCATTCACAGACTGTGTTGCATAAAAACCCCTGTGTATCGGCACTCGAACGATTGGAACAATCAGGGTGAATGATTTCCTGATAAAATTTGAGGCTTGTGAACATACTGTGGAAGCCCTTCCTGTAGTAATATATTAAGAGTCTGGATAAGAGACATAATGTAGCTCAGGAACAAAATAATGTCATATTCTACCTCTGCTCCCCACTATCCTGCCATATTCAAAGTAGACTGCACTCTTGGGAATAAAAAAAGATGTGTGGTCATCAGTTCACTGTTAGACTGCTGCCTCATTTGTTGAGGCAGCAGGAAGGCTATGGTGTATCAGGCTGTGAATTCTCCAAAGAGAAACGAGGATATCTTGGCTGAAGGCAGTAACTTGGGTTCTCTATGCCTGCTTTTTCCAAAGCGTTCCTGTACAATGCTAAGAAAGTAATTTCTGTGGAAGTTTTCACAATTCATCATGCCTTCTGTGACAGTGTCTGGAGTGCTTTCCTTAGAGGATGGATACTGAACTCTTGGGCTTGTTCAGAATTCTATTTTGAGAAAATAACCTGATCCAAGGTGCTTAGAATTGCAAACTCACACCTTTAGTTTTTGAATTGGCACCTGAATGAATGTGTTAATATTATTTTCTCTGTACTCCTACACTCGATACATAAAATGGAGATGATATACCAAGGTGCTTTCATCCTTCCTTTGCATCAGTTCATATTATATCTATTGCTTTGAGTACAGGACAAGTAAAGTGTTATCTGTATTCTGGAAAGCCACGTTAGGAGAATGTTCACAGAATGCACTAGAGAAATTTGTCACGAACTTCAAAGGCAGGTTGTTTCCGTGCTGTTGAGGCTGAACATACAGTCATCTCATGTAAGATAGGCTTTAAATTTCTTTCCTTCCATTGGTTTACCTTTACATGGGAAGAGTGAAGGGAAAATCAATCCAACATGCCAGCTGCTAAGGAGATAGGAGGATTTTCATCCACTCCTATACCTTGCTTAATTGTTGCTCTGAATGATGTAGAAAGAAATTACTAATAGGCATTTTTCTTTATAGTAATATGTTTCTATCTGTAAAGAAAATAATTAAATGACAGGAGATATGACCAAAGGTCTGAATATATATTTATATTACAACAGGAAACTTATTTAGGAAAGAAGTGATGGCTGCAGTGATGGTTTGATGTGTTTCATATTATACAGGAGCTATAGTTTTGTCCAGAGCAAAACAGACTCATCATTAGTACCAAGTGTATGATGTTTTGTGTTCCTCACACACTGAAGAGCTGGTGACTTGTACTCACCAAAATGTGCTTTATATTCAAGCATCTCAAACATATAATGATGTAGATTTCAAGAGTTTTCACTTTGCCTTATGTTATTACTCTTTTTGGAACAGTTCTTAGAAGATGCAGGACATGGCAAAGGGAAAGGGAAATGAATATAGAGATTCTTTCTCTTAAGGGTAGTAACATGATAGGTTTGCTGTTCTTTTGGTTTAAATAAAACTTTCAGAATGTACTTCTCAATTAATTGTTGTTTGGGCAGTTGAATAGCCCAAAGTATTATGTCAGTTCACTTGAATCCTGTGGTAACATCTTTTCTAAGTGTAGCTCTCTCACCTGTTCATTTGCTGTCCGTGTTCCCAGCCATTACTTTGGACAAGTGTCAGAACGCTCTGACATATTCAGGCTACATTATGGCCTGAAAAATTTCAATAGTGTACTTTTTTCAGTCTTCACATGTATTGACAAATGTTTGATGTCTTTAGGAACACACATGAGCAGCTATTGATTTTGTGACTTACTGTTACCTTGGGTTTTGCAGCAACCGTGGGAAGTGTTTTAGGCTTAGCTGTTACTATTACTTATTAAACTGCAATCTGGCAATTTATGCTGTCATGTTTGGACATTTTGGAGCAGCCCTTATGTCTCTACACCTTTGGTTCATTAATTGAAGACAAAATACACAGCTTTCTGATGATAATGTTGTTGCTATGAAGTAATTGCAGATGAAACACGAGTAAAGGTTGAAACAGCTCATTACCAACCTTATCCTTTGGACCTTGGAAAACTTGAGGAGAAATCTCTGTGTTTGGGAAAATTTTGTTATATATGAATAATGAGAAATTGAAGCCATCTCTGTAGTAAAAATCATTGAGGGAAAGATGATGAAGTTTTTGAGGAAGGAACAGGAAGAGAAGGCAGATATCAGAAATGAAAAACAAAGTAAAAACAGTAGACAATTAAAATGAAAATATATTAAGCATGTATCTAGATGCAACTTCAACATTATTTCTATTTGGAATGGAATTTCCAAGGCAAAGCATCATCTGAAAAACTCCAGAACTTTGGAACATTTTGCTGAACTGTGCTCTTCTGCCTTAGCAGGGTGATGGCAGAAAAGGGAACGAAAGGAGAGAAAAGGGAGAAAAGAGAATAGCATTCCAGTTCTCAGGCAGATTGGAGGGAATGAGAAAGTGATTCAGTAGAGCCCCATACCCCAACCTAAAGATGCTCTTGAAGAAAAGAAGGAGGTGAACCTATTATTTGGTAGTGTTAATGTAGAAAGGAAAGACATCTTTGGATGTTTATAAACAACTGGATAAAGATACAAGAAATGAATTAATTAATTTGGGAAAATATGACAAACCTTAGTTCGTGCTATCAATAGCAAGAAAACCATTTACAGTAATGTTTTTTCCCAATTACTATTGCTGGAACTGTGTAGTACTGAACAGAGTATAATCATTCCAGTGTACAGCAGGTTTTGGTTACCTTTGATGCATAGTATCACTTTAGGGAGCCTTTTACTATTTGTGATGGACTAAACATATTTACTGACCGAAAATGTGCCCATGTTTCTAGTTGGTTCAGCCCTAAGACTTAGACCTTCACAGTTCCTGTAGCTCTGTCATTTCTTTTCCAGTAGATTTAAGATTTATTTGTAAGATATTTCTCACATTTCTAAATGATTCTGTAATATTAAAGCTGTTTTAGTTAGGCTCTTTGAACCAGTCTGTTCAAGCACATCATAAGTTATCTAACATTTATGGTTTTTCATACTTATGTTGTACCATAAATTCACTGAATGTTACTTGCAGGTTATTAAGTGGTTTAAGGCCATGACCTTTTCGGTGGTGTGGCAGACCAGACTGAAGTGTGTGGCTAATTAATTTGGAAATGATAACTGCATGAGTATAGTCAGTGAATTATTTGCTTCTGTTTAAATGGGAATATTAGAATGCCAATCAAGGTAACAAAAACTGTAGCTTGAAATAGATTTTGCTGTTTTCACTATTAAGGGACAAATTCAACACTCAATTCTGAGTGTTGGACCTTATTTGCACAACACATGCAGCGGAAGAATTCAGCCCTGATCAATCTACTGATTTCTGTTTCGAGGCAAAGAGGCATCTTTTTAATTTTGCGTAAAATTTACACCATAAGCCTTATAAAAATCACAGAATCATCAAATCTTAAGGGTTGGAAGGGACATGTTCCTTATATTGGAAACTTCTACTAGAGCCTATCTAACAAACTTCAGTGACAATATTGTCAGATGTGAATGGAATGAGTTTGGAGTACAAAACACTGCCTGATTTACTTCCCTGGTACTTTTGGAGTCACAAAGTTTGGCAATCTGATCATGCCCTTAGCTGCAGAGTTTCAGCCTTGATCTGCATCTCGGCTCCTTTCTGATTTACTGATTTCTTACTGTAACAGTCTGTGTCTTCAGTTCTTCAGGGACATCACTCTGCACTCTCACTCCTGTCACTTCAGGCACTTTTTAGACTTTGTTGCATGTCTTCACTAGTCATTCCTCCTGTGGAAAGTCATAGTCAGCTGCTAGTAAAGCTTGTTATTGACAAGGTATCTCAATTTTCATCTTACTGGATATTAGCCGTGCAGCATCACTAGGCTTCTCAGGTTACATGGTAAGTCTTATTTTCTATTGATCAGGCTTTGTCAGGAGAATTCTCAGCCTTTAACTTCTCACTTCAGTTTCTTAACTGGCTTTTGCAATCAAGTCTTTGAGCTGTCCCTGTCTTAACAGAGTTTTGTTGCATATATCTAGGCTATGTATAAAGATTTAAAGGATGATTCTGCTGGAAATGTGTCTTGAAAGGAGTGATGTGTGGGCCTGTTTTGACAGAGGAAAAGGCTTTTGCTTGCTTTTTAACCAAGAAATAAAAACATGCAAGCCAGTATTTTTCAAAGATGGTAAAAACATTTCTGAAGGTCATACACCTCTTCTGCTGTAGTATAGTTTATAGTGGTTTGTGTGACAGAGAGGGATAATTAGCATTAAACTCATTGCCAGGAACATAGTGCCTATATGTGTCCTTCATTAATCTTCCATCTCTCTTGTTATCCTTGTGCACCAGCTGCCTGGAGCACCCTTTGCAGGTGCCTGTATGTAATGCAAAAATAGAAGAGTCTTCATAGAGCCTAAAGGTGTTACCATTAATAAGGATAATATCAACTTCACAACTACAGGTCTCTTTTCTTTTCATGTGTCTGTGAAATCAAACAATCTCAAGAAGAGAACAGAACTATATTAGGTTAATTCTTAGTTACATTAATTATTTTGTGCCAGATTTTTTGTCAGAGGCCCTTTATTAATGTGGTGTATGCAAGTAGGCCAGATCTTCCAAATGAGACTGAGCTTATCCCTAAAAAGACACTCGGAAGTAGACATCATGCACATACAGAACTCCTGCTGACACATACAGAATTTTAGTTGGTGTGAAAAAGACAAGAAAAAGGATGAGAGTACTGCCTTTTTAGGTGCAGTCTGGTCATACCAGATACATCTGTGCTCTCTTTTCCATTTCTTTCTAGGCTCTGCCAGAGGACCTCTGGGATTTTCCCTGAGCTACATGTCAGGTGTTGACAGGAGGACTGCTAATTTTGCTAGCCTGTCATGCTAAATACTAATTTTGGTAATTTAACACACTATCATTTAGTAGAAGCACTTCTGTAGCTTCTTGGTTTTCTTCTTTATGTTAAGTATGTATTAGATTCATGTTTGCTAACTCCAAAAATCTTTGCGTAGAGATGATTGTGGTCACGGGATGAAACGAGAAGGTTTCAGTATCCAAACCCTCATACTATGTTTGAGTGCTGTAACATGGCTGTAGTATGAATAGCTTTGTCTATCTGTTCTCATTTGTTTTATCAGAAAACAACACTTTTGGAGAAAAATGGAGTTAAAACTTTTCCAAAGTGTTTGCTGACTTTCTGTGAATAATCATCTGAACTTTAATATATTTAATACAAAATACTACCAAAGTACAATTGCGCAATTTCTTACAGAGTTTTTATTAAGATCAAAACTTATTTGTTCAGACTAGATTTATATAAATAAATCACAGTACATTTTTACTTGTGTTTAGAAGATTGTAATACATATTATAAAATTAAGAAATTTTCTGTCCCTCAAACCATCACTGCAAAAGGAATCATGCATTAGTTCTACTAAGCAAACAAAATGCCCACCTAACTGAGAGAGCCTTAATACAGAGATAGCTCTACTCTCCAAAATTAGACATGAAACATAGAGATACCAGGACTATTTATTGAACAAGAAATAATATAGTACAATGTTAATGTGTTATTAGAAACAAAAGTATACCAAAACAACACACCTCTCTTCACGCATCTTTGCAATGGATATTAAAAATGACAGCTGGCCAGCATGCAACTGAGTAAAGACATTCCAGTTTTACAATGTCTACATTTGAGCTAAAGAAGGAGGAACTAAAAAACCCAGACAGACAAATAAACAAACAGCCCAGATGCTTACAAGTCCTCACGTCATCTTCGCCTCTGTGTCTTGTCTGCTGTGTTCAGTCAGCAGCTGAGGTGTGTCCTGATGATACCTTTCCTGAATAGCATCCATCACTGCCATCTGGATTAGTGCGCTCTACGGACCTTCAAGGAGATGGAGGTCCTTTCAGAGAACTGCAGGACCCTGGACAACTTCCAGTTGTAGTTCCTTGCTCAGCCCACTGTGTTAGAAATTAGGTTTAAATGCAGCTTTTGAAACTACTCTGCCTTGAATGTGCAGTGCCCTTTCAAGATAATTCACACCTTGCACAGCCTAGTTGACATACTGTAAGGCTGTCACCTCAGAACAGAACTGTGGTTGCAAGCAAGGCCTTGCACTAATTTTGGGAAGATTCAAGATGGTGTTGTTACAAAGTCTGTCCTTCTGCCATTTTTTCCCAGCACTCAGGGCTTCTATTGTATTCTACAGTGTTGTGGATTACTTTCTCTACTTGCTTTTTTTCCTTCTAGATAAGAAAGCCATTGTTTTCTCACTTGATATTGAGAGGTAATCATTTGACAACACACTGTTCTAACAGGAAGAAAGCATTTAATTGATGACACTTTAGATGAAATCACCTAGTCTATGTTTTTTACTTCCTTCTGTTCAAACAAGATGCATTAACAGTAATTTCAGATTTTATAACTGGGTCAAACAGATTTTTCAGCTGAATTTCCAGTCCTCTTTCTCCCTTCCTGTTTATTGTTGTTACTTTTAGATGAAAAGAGAGTTTGCAACTATTATTTTTCATTGGCAAATAGGTCACCTCAGTGCTCTAATGTTGTGACAAACATAAATATGTCTCTTGTACCTCTGACTTTGGGTGCTTATGTTAATATACATATAAATATCATATTCAGTGTTTAAAAACACACAAAGAAAACAAACCAAGCCAAAAAAACCAAAGAACAAAACCAACCAACCCCTCCTACCCGCCCCCCACCCCACAACTATCCCCTGAAGCTAAGAAGGGTGGGTTAAAATACCCTCTTGTTTTTCATTCTTTTGCATTGACTTTTGCTGTTGTCTCACTTTGGATTGAATCAGTAGTTTCTCTACTGGTAGTTAAACTGTACTTCTGTATAACAAGTTTCTCATAGGTACTGCTTTGATGTTTTCCATACCTGCTGGCATAGAAAGCTGAAGTGGACATTGACTGGTAGGAACAGTTTGAGCACTGAGTCTTTTATACTGCGTGTTTGCTTTCTGTTCTGGTACTCCCTGATTTCTCAGACTGAGATATATGTGTGTTTGTCCCCTGACACATTATTTATAGGGAAAAATGAAAATAAAAGAGAGCAGAAATTCTTTTAATGTCTTGTGATTTCAGTGGAAAGAGATGAAGAAATATTTGAGCACTCAACTGCAGAAGGCTTGTGCTGTGAGTATTTTGGCATGGGAATATCATACAACTGCCCCTTATACTCTGCCTCAGTGTCAATTTCCCACTGACACACTGCTTTTTTTATAAAACAACATCTGAAATGGTGACTTGTTATAGAAAACTAAAAGTAGCAGTTTAATAGCACATTGTTAATGAGTGAAGTGGGATTAAAATCTTGCTGAGATAGATTTCTAAGGGATTTCCTTTTCTATTTGAGAATTACGATACTTGCCATACAGCATAATTATGCATTCACAGGAAAGAGCAAAGCAAATGAGGGTTGTATCTTTGAAATTAGTCTTGTGAGCCTTCTACTAATTTGCCTCTGAGAATCACAGTTCATAAAAGAAAGACTGAATAACATCGGAGTCATAGTTTTCTCTGTGTTTCTAGGTGATTTTATAGCAGTATATCCTCTGTTCCTTCCAATATACCGTTGTATTATTGTACTGTAGTCCAAAGACAGCAGCAGTCTACTGGCCCACCAGAAGCAGAACATGAAAATATTTCAAGTCTAGGAAATAGCATTGGTTAAGTGAAGTATAAAGGTGAAGAGTGAAGTATCCAAATATAAAAAATAGCTATAATGCCATATATGCATTGCTATGATAAGGCAGGTATTTACAAAAAGCACATAGTAATGTCACAGCCTGAGTAACAGTTTGCAAGTCACGAGTCAGCAAGAATTAGGAGAATATAATAAAGAAATTAGATTTTCTTCCTCATCCCTAAGCCTTTGAGATGTGCTGGATTCCACTTTAAATGCACACTGGACAAAGAGATTTCTTTTGATTTTTTTTTTACATAGAATTATGTTCAAAATCATTCTCCTGATGCCAGACTGAGAATGGTAATAACTGCTATAACAATAATATGGTAATATTAATACTAATTCTCAGTTGATGCCCCTTTGCATTGCTAGAGACAAACCTTAGAAAGGCTTCTGCACTCTTCAGTGGACAGAAAATGAGCCTGCTGCATAGGAGTTTTCCTTTTTACAGAAGTGACTGTTGCTGACATTGCAGTGGGGATGCGTGTGGCTGCCTGCTCTGCATTCCCAGCAGGGACACCTGTACAGTGATTTGTCCAGGAAATCAAAGAACCCTATTTCAAAGGAAAAAGTCCTCCTTCTTTGCTTATGCCCAGCTCCCCATGCTGACTCCTGGAAGATGAGCTTGGGTGAAGAGTACTGGATTTTGCCTGAAGTGAGATTCATGCATGAACAGATACAAACATTGTATTCTGTCACTGGCTTGCTGATATAAAGCTTCACTTGAAAATGTAGTGAAATAGTTTTGCCCGTGCAACTTTGTATTTTTTGTTCTTCTGGAAATGCACAGTTACCCATCTGAATTTTTGCTTGACAAGTGTTGAAGAGGTGTTTAGTTTGCCGGGGCTATCTTTGTATCTGGTAGCTGTATTGTCCACAGCATGGAATGAGATTTTTGAAAACCACTGTGCTTACAGGACTTGTGCTTTCTAGCTGCAGCACACATTTACAACAGATCCAAGATTTCCTGCAAGCGCCAAGCTATGTTTTACCTACTAGCAATTCTGATTTGTTGAAAGATCCTCACTGATAGGTCATTAAACTTTTTCTCTTCAGATTTTGGATCAGAATTTCAAATATTTTCTCCAATCTGTGCATGCATATTTGCATTGGCAAAATTGCAAATCCAAAAGGCTCGGTGAGCATTCAACATGTACAAGACATGAAGCAATATGTGTGCACATAAACTTAGCTGAACAAAGCATATAAGACCAGGGCTCCCTGTCTGTAAGTATATAGCTGGCAACTACATTGTATAAAATACCCCTACTCTGTACTTGCATTTAAAAAAAAAATCATATTTCCCATGGAAAAACTTGAATCAAATTCTCTCTAGAAGAGTTGGAAGAGAGAACTCCATGCATGGTAAATAAGTGGCTCTTGTTCTGGGGCATGGATTTCATCGTGTGGAAGAGTACAGTGCTTTGATTTGCTTTTTTTCCCTAATGATCAGAATGTCAGCATTTACAATATACCGTCATGTAAAACAGCCCTGTTAATTCTACTACAAATAATAAAGAAAGTCTTCACAGGCACTATATATTTGGAACAGCATTTTGAAATGACATTGTGTATGTCTGCACATGCATGCACAAGTGTGTGTTTGAGCACAGCTGCCTGTGATATGCCCCCAACTTCTTGCAGCATCATGGACACAACATTGACTGAAAAACCCTCTCCAAGGGTTGAAGACTAACAGCCTCCATCTTATGCAGATGGTTATCTTCTTTCTAAAAGAACATACTGTCATTACAAATACCATATGTATCTTGTTCTCACCCAACAGAACTTCTTTTCAGTTTTTCAGATTTGAAGATTTCTGCTCACGAACATACTAATTTGTTTTCATGTAAGGTGAACGGAGGCACCAACTGAGATTGAGGACATAACTTGCCATCAAAAAATAAATGTCTAGTGACAATCATTCTTGGAAAAAAAAAGATTTGGAAAGCTATCTGTTCACAATACTGCACCTTTTTTTTGCAAATACAAGAACCATATTTGTTTTCATTGCTATCACGTTGCTTGTAAAACCTGGGTTATTCTAAAGAACAGAAATTATGACTTGAATTTGGGTAATGCTTACAACCATACAGATAATCTATCAGTAGCAATAGTTTCAGCTGGAGAATTAATGCCACAAGTGGATAACATTATGCTACTTGAAACCAATAGCTCTTCACACAGTAGAAGACTGAGGGTCCTATTCAGCAAATATTCAGAGTCCTATGGCTGTGGCCACAGAGGTTCCAGAAGCTCTCGCTGAGTCTAATCCTGATTCAGGAACCAAAATGATATGCTGTGTATATATTTCTCTGCACAGCCTGGATGCGCTGGACACCCTCCCCCACTTGATTCCTGGGAAGGAAAAAAATATGTCTCTGTTTAGCTCAGTGACATGAAAAGTGATCTACAGTAATGAAATCTAAAGAAGTTAGCCAGGCATGTATGAAAAGAACAGGATGCCTGTAAAAAGGGAAGAGCTGTCAAAACCTAATTGTGGGCTCTGGCTGCAATAAAATTTATCACAGAGGGAAGACAGGTTGGATATAAGAATGTAGAAAACTGCTTAGAGACACTTCTCATATTCTGGGAAACAGTAACCAATCCACTACTCTTCACGTGCTTTGTCAAGCCATTTCTATTAATGCTTGGGTACAGCTGAGAGCTTGGTGATATGTTTTCTAAACCCAGCTCCCAAATGCCCAGGTGGGCGTTTCAAGTGTGGCATTTCAGCCAGTAGCTAGCTGAGGGCACAAACATGTAGGCAGAGCTTCACCATTTTGCTCCATCTTTCTTTCACAGCAAATTTGCACGCTGGCAGCACCCACACTCTGGAAAGGCATAGTGTGTTCCCACTGCCAAAGCTGGTGAGTGCCCAAAGGTCCCCCTGCTACAACTGCACTGCTGTGGTCCCCAGGCACCAGTAATGTCATGACTTATGGACACGGGGCAAGACTGTGATATTTTTGCCATTTTGTAGCATCTTCTTGTTGTCCAACATATATCTATGGAACTGCCTAGGGTTAGTGCTTACAACCAAGTTGGTAAAGTCCTCAGTTGGATCCCAGTAATGTGGCTGCATTCTGATGTACAACATACACTCAGAGAAGCTGAGAGCTGCCTGCCTGTCTGTGTGAGGTGCTTATAGTACTAGCTATAAGTACTGGCTTGCTATGAATACTGTGGACTTTCCTGTCTTTCAGCATTGTTGCTGTTCATAAACATGATAGTTTCTTTTGATTGGGATTACTGCCTGACTTCAGCCGGTGATAGCAACAACAAAAGTCATGGTAACTATTAGGAAGCAATTTAGTTAGATCTTTGATGAAATTTTGTGTCTCATGAATCAGGATTAGTATTCCCTGTATAGGGGAGAGGATTAGACAGAGGGATTAAAAGGACATCTTTACCCCACTGGACTCTCTGGAATAGCCCCTGAGGATATGGCTAAGAAAGAGTTCAACAGGAATGCCAAATTTCTGCTGAATAGGTTAAAAGGGTGAGGAAGCCTCTTCGGCAGCCATCCAAGCGCAGAAGACCTGCATAACATTTCTGCTGAATAGGGCCCTAAAGACAAAAACAAAACAAAACAAAACAAAACAAAAAAGCATAGGAACCTTGAAAAGCTTTTCTGATCGTGTTGCTTCTTATCAGTGCCTCAGATCTTCAGAGACACTTAAACATTTTTTTTCAGTGCAGTTAGGCATCCCTTGAGATATGCTAGTGGCATGGATGATATATTGTTACAAAAGAAGAAGTACAATTAAGTTGTTGTATATATATATATAAGGTCTTGGTTGTTCTGTAAGGAAGGTCCATTTCTTTATATCAATAATCAGTGAAAATTACCCAGGATCTTATTTTAAAAAACAAACCAAATCCTTAATCTGGTGTATAGTGTTTCGTGGTTTTAGGTATATATTAAAGACATTAATTACTTTCTGTCTCCCTAAAATTGAAAGGAGCAGACTTCACTTGTGTGTTATGTTTGACTTCTAGTATCAGTGTTGCCAAGCCCTTTTCTGGGATTTAGTGCATGCATGTGGATCTTGGTTTTGTCCATAAAATTTTATCCAGCTTCTAATGCCATATAGAAGAATATTCACAATTATAGTAATAGGCAAGCATGAAATAAAATCTTACCTCTGCAAGGGGATGCCAGTGAGCAATGGGTTTCCGAGGGTATGACAACATTTCATTCCAGTGGTCCCGACCTAGACTTTCTGCATCGTTGCCTACTTGACATACTCCAATGACCTCATTGTGACCTACACTGTGAAAATGTTCCATAATACTTTTATTCTTAAAATTTTACCTTTAGAACCATACCATTTACATATTTCATTAGACACATTGAGCACAGATTATTAGAATTAATTCTTGCCTGAAAAATATAATGAACTATAAATACGTAAGTTTGCTCTTTGCATTTCCTACTCATCAGAGTAATTTAATATTCTCGCCATTATAGCATACACTGGGTGTCTGTGTGCATTTATTTCTTATTTTTACATGAAGAATGTATAAAGCTTTTTGCCTGTGTTCTGTAATTAGTTGCAAATACATGTAAACTCTAAACTACAACTGTGGAAACGAAGGCACATGTCTCAGGGGTTAGCCTAATTGTGCACAAACAGAACATCAGTGTATGGACTGTCTATGTTCAGTTATTTTAGTTCTGGTAAAGATCTATGCAGCTTAGTTATGTCAGTTATGGATGCAAATCTACATCGTTAACTTTAGCAAGGAAATCCTGCCTGAAAATACAAGAAATTTTAGTCTTCCATCAAACTCAACATGACATTAATTGCTCATTTATTGGGAAGAAAATGATAACTTTGTTTCTGGATGCAAATCTACTGTGCAAGATTTTTATAAGCCAATAGATGATGTTATTTTACAGCAACAGGTATCTCACCGGTCATAATCCATAACAGCTATCGACAAGTTAATTTGATCAATGTTTTCTGGAGGGACGTCAAAGACTATGGCTTCATTGTAAACGGGATTAAGGGTATTCCTCTTGGTGGAAGTTTTTCTTTTCTTTAGCCGCCTTCCTTCACACATTAAAGAAACCTTCACGTAGGGATCTGTGTGAATCATAAGAACAATATTGGTTTTCTTTTGTTGTTTTTAAGCAAACATCAATGGAAAGTGAAGGGAATGGCCTTCTTGTGTGCCCATACCTGCTTGCAGAATTAGTCACCTGCACCTGACTGGAATTTGAGATGCTTTATTACCATGCCTGGCAGGCAGTGGAGCTTTGAAAGCTTTACCTGGTTGACTGCTTATAATGAACAATTTAGGTTCGAGAAGTGTACCGATTTCTCAAAGGATATTAAAATATCCACTGAACCGTGTTATACAGCCTGCATATCAGCCTATTTATAACAGCCTAATTACTTGTATAGATTTGTAGGACAGACAGAAGATGACAATACTTTACACAGTGGGATTTACTGATGTATGGTTAAATATAATTCAAAGTGTAACAAATGGTGGCTTATAATTCTCAAGAGAATTATAATTCTTTTTAAACTCCTGAATGTAGTAAAAACCCTGTTTCTTTGCATCTTCTTCTGGTGGCTTTACAACTCTCTGCTAGCATTTAAAAGCCATCCATAAACTCTTATTTAGTTTCTTGTTTTCTTCATCAAATTTTGAAAGGGCTGTTGAAAGGAGTCTGGGATGATGTTGTCAGTATGCTGACAACAGCAGAACTGGCTCAGTGGCTCTTGGAGAATATCAGAGATGGTCAGTCTGCCTCTGTGCTACAGCTGTAACAAACAGTCTGCTGTACAAACAAATTCTCCATGTTATGAATGCAGTTTGGCCAGCTCATCCTATTCTGAATCTTGCAGTCTTTTTAAAAGCAGATTATTTAAATTGTTGGTTGAAATCAAGCAAACAAAAATTTAACACTTATTTCTCAGAAACTCCTGTATTCAGGTAACTCAAGAGCTCAGAGTGTAAGAACCCTCTTCTCAAAAATAATTCTGGGATTTGACAGTGCTGAATTTTGTGTCTCAGGAGGGAAACAGGATGGAAATCCAAATTAAGTATTAAATTCATTCCTACCTGATGCTCCTGTGATATCCATTGCCTTTAAATTTCTTGCCTTTATTATTGTAATAGTTAGTCTACCAGCTGTTGGAAGGTAGCAGAGTGAAAACATCAGGTCACCAAGATCCACGTTGTCCTGTTCCAAGGAAAAGGAAATAATGTGAAGCAATAATAACAATCTTCCCTGCCAATAAGAGGAGCTAAAGATAAAAGTATACCTTTGGGCATCTACAGTTATGAAAGCAAAAGCTGCATTCTCATTCTGAAACATATCTACAAAACTCAGACATCCATCTGCATACAACAATGAAGTTGCTATGTTTGTTGCTATACCACCAAAGTTCTCAAATATAAACATGGTTATAGTTTCTAGCACTCAGTCCTTGGAGGTGAAACATGTCTAAGTGATGGGGCACTGGAATACCTTCATTCTGTTTGATATTTTGCATTGATTTGTGTGTATTATATATGAGCTGCAGCAGATGTCTGTGCTTTTCCTTCTGGTCTGTGGAAAGATCTCTATAGAGAGACTCACAGAAAAAAAACAGTGGTCGTGCAGAGAAAAGTTTTATGCAACCCTCAAGCTTCCACAAGTCATACATTATTATGTATTACCTGTATTATTATTATAGATGATGTATATTATGACATATGTAATACGTGTGCAGTCACTATGGTAATGGGGCAGGCTCCATGAGAAGCAGAGTAAGGACATTACTTCTTGTGCCTTGCGCAGACAAGCCCCCTCAAGTAAGCTTATCCATGCATTTCATTGATGGAATGATTTGCAACCCTTTCCTGTGTCAATAGCATCAGGGTTTCAGAAACGTAGTGGAAAGTGGGCAAACTAGGTTTGCAAAGCTGCTGTGGATTACGTGCATCTTGCCCTCTTAGCTTTATGCACTAGTTTCTCTCCTTTCCTAGGCTAGCTCCTTCTGAGTCATTCACCAAAAAATGAAGGGTGGTGGATGACACAGACAGTGAATGAAAATACCTTGAAACAGCACCTAACAGTGTTAGCGTTTGTCTTTCAGCTAGCTGCTGTGTAGACCAATGTCCAGAGGGTATGCTCTCACTTTAGGTACTTCCATGAGTTAGCATGGGAGACTTGCAGGACAGAATGAATTGCTATCATAGTGTAGCAGAAAAATGTTACAATGGAAGGGATTTCTAGAGGTGACTTCACCCGGCCCCTTGCTCAAGAGAGGCATCTTCAATTTAGTTTTCAGCTCTTGCAGGGAAAAAATAAAATCATGTACATTCATCAAGGAATAGATCCTTTCTGCATGCTGTTATAAGAGAGATGCTGTCAAAGAAGGAAAAAACTGATATTATGGGCCCTTTGTCACTTATTATTAGCTTTTAACCCTGACTTAACTTCATCAACTATCATCTTTTCCATTTTAAAGATCAGTGTTTCATGGTAGCTGTAAAGCTAAGAAAGGTTGTGGCAATATCAGCATAGCTCATATGACTCACCCTCTTTGGTGTCTCCTGATGGTTCTTACTTGGAAGCAGACCTGCTGCAACAAACTCTGTGTCACTGACTCATGTTGACTGTGGGAGAGTGAAAGTGCTATTTGAGAAGGTGATGCTGTAAGAAGTCCTACAGGCTAAAGCCCACATCCAGGAGACATTTTTCTTGGCTAACACCTGCACTTAACATTACAGGAGGAATAACTATCTCTGAAATTTTCCCAGTGGTCAGCAGGAGTTATATACCTCCTTATACCTATAAGGAGGTATATACCTACCTTATACCTATAAGCTGAGCAACACAAAGCAAAAGTTTCACTTATCCTTCTCATTGTGTGGAAGAACAACTTCCAGTTCTCTCTCGTGCTGCAGCTAAGAGGGGACCAGAATCTCATGGGCCACCTGAAGAAATTATTGAGTGAAGCCAGCTTTTGGCAATTTGCAGAACTTGTCACTCTGGCAAATACGGATTGAGATTAGATATTGTCAACCTCGGAAAAGTCCTTCTGTATTCAAGTCCAGTGCTCTGCATGGTGACTGTGCAATTCATTATGCAAATACTGTAAATACTTTACTGTTACTACCAAATCCAAGAGATTCTATTCCAGACTTGACCATCCTGAATGAACATATTAAAACTTTTTATCAATTACTATCAAGAAGTTCATAGGTAAATTAATTACCATACAATTGTTTTAAGATACAAATTCCAATAAAAGTCTTTAACCTCTGCATAAATGAACTGACTAGGAAAGAACAGATCACATGAGTTGAATGCAGTGTCAGAAATTATGTCATCATATACTTGTCCACAAGCTTTGCCTTTATTTGAAAAATAATCATCATCTAGACTGTGGTGTAATTTTCCAGCAAATGCTGCAATGACAATAAGGCTTTTTTAATGCTTGTTCAAAAATTGGACTGGGCACTATACAGGAAAAGCATTGTTAAACTGGAAACGGAGCCTCCAGTTTCTTCAGTCTTTTGCAGTTCTAGAAGTTGGAAGTGCTGTAGCAATAGATCACAGATGACTGTGAGACTCAATTTGTTTCATAAGCCAATGCTAGTTGTAATCTAACCATGGCAGTCTGAGAGTGTAATTGAAGGAGAGCTTGCAGACAGCAGCAGGGAAGAGACATACTTTTTGGCATGCAAATCCTTCTTGGAGTCTGAAAAAGAAGCTCTATCTCTTCACACTTTCATTTTGATTTGTGGGGAATTAACTACTACTCTGTAACACTGGTTCCTTGCAAATCTTTTTTCAACTTTAGAGGGACTTTCTAACAGAGTGAGCCTTTCCCAGTGCCCTGGCTATTCCACCCTTTTTACTCTTATTTTCTGTAATCAAAGAGCAACCTTTTTCACTGTTAACAAACATTGTAAATTATGCTGTTGGGGCTACAAGAATCAACTTAATGGAGGATGTTCTTCAAACAGTACCAAAAACCATGACTGCACCACAGAATTTGCACTTGTTCATCTGTCTGGGTTTCTGCAGTGGAATAGGCAACAAGCTCTCACTGGAGATCAGTGTTGTCACAGGAATGACTGTTACTTCCAGCACACACAGGTCATTACTAAAAATTCAGTTTCTTATCAGAACCAAAGTCTATGTAACAAAGCACAGAAAGACTGTTGCATATCTTCACTAGTTTAAAGTCACTGAGCCATGGATTGTCACTAAAGTCGTTCTGTATTATCAAGAAATAGGTGTAAGGAACAGAATTAATATGCATAGAGCGTAGGATCTTCTGCAATAATTATGCTTCTGTTTGACTTGAAGTTTCATTGAATTGCACTTACATGTTACTATGTATGCTTGAAAAAATGTGGTTATAGAAATGCTACACTACCAGAGGCATTTTAAAATTCCTGCTTAGCAAAAGATTTAACAACGTTGTAGTCATGCATCTTGTACACTCTAAATTTGTGTCCAACTTCATTTAGTGTGGTAGCAATACCATACTGTTCATGTTACAGTGCAACCAGGACAACCCTAATATAACCAGACCAAAAGACTGGTTAATATATTAATAACAAGAAATCATTAAGAAGATGGAGTCCCCATCCCTAGAGATATTCACAAGATGCACAGATGAGGTGCTGAGGGATATAGTTTAGTTTAGCGATGGGTCTGATAGTGTTAGGTTAGTAGTTGGACTTGATACTCTTAAAGGTCTTTTCCAACCATAATAACTCTGTGATTCTATGTAAATTACAGTAATTTATTTATATTACTATGGCCTACATAATTTTCTTTTGGTCCTGTTCAGCAGGAAACATAAGAACTGAATAAATATGATGTTATAAACCTAAGGTCGAACCTGCCGTTGTCCTAAAAAACTGTCCACATTTAGAGGAAGAAGGCACTGCCTCCATTTTAATCTATAAACTGCTCATTCCTCTCTTCTAAAAAAGGTAAAACAAGATTGGTGTCTATTTTTCTAGTGTCTCAAATTTCAGCTTTAGGCTTGAGGTGATGGCTTCCATGATGTTAGCCATGCCCTACATTGTCCCACACAACCTGGTAATTTCTGGTAGTCCTGCCTAGATTTGAATTTCAGGCCTTGTTCTGTTAATGCAGTACTTAATTCATCAGCACAAGAGTATGAAGTTTCTTCCTTAAAAAAATTGTCCACTGTTACCTGTGAGAGTTACATGTATTCAGTACTGGGTAAGGAGTCTGAGAGTTCAAACCATTTTCTATTTTGGTGGAAATACTCAGTATATTATAAAAATCATATTATTTGAATAATGTTCAGTGGCTTCTACCAAAAGGCTTATTACAGAATCACAGAATCTTAAGGGCTGGAAGCGACCTTGAAAGATCATCTAGTCCAACCCCCCTGCCAGAGCAGGACCATCTAGAGTGGGTCACACAGGAACTCATCCAGGTGGGTTTTGAACATCTCCAGAGAAGAAGACTCAACAACCCGTCTGGGCAGCCTCTTCCAGTGCTCCCTCACAGTGAAGATTTTTTTTTTCCTTATGTTTCTTTGGAACCTCTTATGTTCCAGCTTGTCCCTTGTCCTATCATTGGACATCATTGAGAACAGCCTGGCTTCATCATCCTGGCACCTGCCCTTTATGTATTTGTAAACATTAATGAGGTCATCCCTCAGTCTCCTTCAAGCTGAAGAGCCCCAGCTCCCTCAGCCTTTCATCATAAGGGAGATACTCCAGTACCTTAATCAACTTGGTGGCCCTGCGCTGAACTCTCTCCAGCAGCTCCTTGTCCTTCTTGAACTGAGGGGCCCAGAACTGGACACAATATTCCAGATATGGTCTCACAAGGCCAGAGTAGAGGGGGAAGAGAACCTCTCACAACCTACTCACCACAGCCCTTCTAATACATCCCAGGACTCTATTGGCCTTCTTGGCCATGAGGGAACATTCTCATGGTCATTCTGCTGTCTACCAAGAGCACTAGGTCCCCTTCCCCTACATTCTCTGAGAGTTCATTCTCCAACCTGTACTGGTACATGGGGTTGTTCTTTCCCACATGCAAGACTCTACACTTGCCCTTCATGAATTTCATTAGATTTCTCCCCGCCCAATTCTCTAGCCTGTCCAGGTCCCATTGAATGGCAGCACAGCCTTCTGGTGTGTCAACCACTCCCCCTAGTTTGGTATCATCAGCAGACTTGCTGACAGTGCCCTTTGTTCCCTCATGAAGGTCATTAATGAATATATTGAACAGTACCAGGCCCAGCACTGACCCCTGAGGGACTCCACTAGATACAGGCCTCCAACTAGACCCCGCCTCATTGATCACCACTCTCTGCCTTCTTCCCTTCAACCAGTTCACAATCCACCTCACTACCTGATCATCCAGCCCACACCTTCTCAGTTTTGCTGTGAGGATGTTGTGGGTGACGGTGTCAAATGCTTTACTGAAATCAAGATAAACCACATCCGCTGCACTACCACCATCTATCCACCTGGTTACATCTTCATAAATGCTATCAGGTTGGTCAAACATATCTTCCCCTTGGTAAAGCTATGTTGACTGCTCCTGATGACCCTCTTGTCCTTTAAATGCCTGGAGACAGCACCCAGAATAAGTTGTTCCACCATCTTTCCAGGGATGGAGGTGAGGCTGACCAGTCTGTAGCTACCTGGCTCCTTCTCCACAACTTACTGAAGATGATAGAGAGTGGTTTAGCAATGACTTCCGCCAGCTCCCTCAGTACCCATGAGTGCATCCCATCAGGGCCCATGGATTTATGTACATCCAGACTGCTCATCTGATCCTTAACCCAGTCCTCATCAACCAAACAAAACTCCTCCTTTAACCTGACTTCCTCTGGAGCCTGGGGCTCCTGAAAACAGTCTCCAGCAGTATAAACTTATTGTTGACTTATTGTTCCTGCTTTTCCCAGAAAACATTCCTGGTTTTTCCCCCGTAAAATTAACACTAAATTAATATGTTTTTTAAAACACTGAATTCCAATATTAATGTTAATAGCTTGTTAGTCTATAGTCACACCATGTTTATAGATTTAAGAATTATTAATTTTGTTATGAGATTAGCCTCCAGGATAAATCACTCCCTAGTACTGTGTCAACAGCTCCATGCTGGTGCTTAGGTGAGTACGACTTAGCATATTAAACAAGGAGATGTGTAATCTTAAAGAGGACTGCAACAATGGACTCCATGGATTCCATGGGAGGCTGTATTAAGAAGCTTAGGCTTGATCAAACCTTCTCAGTGAAACCTGTAAATTACCTGGCAGTTAGGGAGTCCTGACAAGTAGGGATGACATTTGGGATCAGAATTTTCCTCTCTTTACTGATAAATACATTTGGGTGCAGAGAATGGATACGTAAAATAATGCAAAACAGTCAGCAAGGAAGCAAACAAGAAAAAGTTAGGCAATCATAAGTTTTGTGCCCATTCCTTCTGAGTCTTGTGTTTTGTGCTTCTGGAGCAGACAACCTGTGATAGGCCTGTTATTGCACAGTGCCTGTGCCCCTCTAATTAGAGCATATGTTTCAATTATACCGGGTTCCTCAGTTCACCATCTATAAAAAGACAGACACCACTTTTTTAGTTTTGTGCTGTGTTGCAAAAATAACGCTCATTATGGGTTGTGAGGTGCTTGGATGCATTTTTATGCATCTCATCAACTTGCCAGTAATGGGAGCACTTACAGGCACTGATGCTCTTGCTTATTCCTTTTAAATTTGCTAACTGTTGACAGAGGTTTTCATGGCATTAGTGATTCTAGAGATTTTATAAATTCTTATTGCTATATCAGAGCTGTACATCTGAGGCAATGGTAATTTTGTATACTACCTTTAATAGTTAAACATGTGCCAGCAAAAATCACTACAAAAGAGAAAAAATAGCAAAGGTTTCATCAAATGAGATCATATTGTTTGAGCTTCTGAAGTACAGAAAGGACTGACTACCAGTATTTAATTAAATTCTCTCATTTTTCCCCCTCCTAGCTGATGAGAATTAGTTGTATATTTTGAAAACGGGAACAAACAAATCTTTGTAGTTATTTCAGAATCTTTCCTAGAATTAATGGAGTTATGTTTCTGTAATGCAAGACAAATTTTACTGTACATCATTCTAATATTTGATAATGTGGCTTTTGAATTTTGCAAGGATTTATCTTAGAGGAGGTCCATTCTGCTGAGGACAATTTAAGTACATGGGCTGTATATGTTAAGTTTAAATTAATTAAGAATATCAGCTTTTTTAGGATAGACATTTATTACATTGTTCATCTGTGTTGAGAAGTCTGGATTCAAGTCTGAAGAAATTCAGATCAGGTACATGTCCAGGATACAAATATTATGCAAATGCCATACTAAACAAATTTGAAACTCTAATTTGTTTGAGAATGGTAGTAAATCAAAATTATCTAACATTATGAATTCATGCTGTTAGATCTACATTTTTTATTATTTCATCATAGAATTACTGTGAGTTATGAGAGTCCTATATCAAGAAGAACTCTTTAGAAATATTTGGTTTGATCTGAATTTGCATGTGACTAGAGGAGTGACAACTGCTTCCTCATTGCACATTTTAAGATTAATAGAGAAGATACGACTGGAAAATTCTACTTTCATGACATCTTAAATGAAAGAAATGTACGCTAATAAAGTTGGTAATTATTAATGCCTCAACATCTACTGAGATATGATTAAGTAAATTTTGTGGAAAACAAGAATGGCCTAGCTTTTATAATTTTTTTTCAAAATATCAATGTCCAGCTATATTTCATATTTTATGTTAATTTGCAAATTGTGCAAAATCAGTGTAATTCCATTTTTTGCATTTCATTGTCCTTAATTCTTTAATTTACAGTTTTCTTAAATAAGAAAAGCAAATAAGTAAAGAAGCTTTTAGAGTTACATACGCAAAAATAAGTCTTCACATGCTAGGAAACAACATAGCACAGCATTTTCTTCTTAGCACACACTGACAAATACGCTGGACCTCAGTTATTCTTGCATGACTAGTACAGTGAAAAGTACCATAAGCTAAGGAACCAAAGTAAAAAGCCCTTACTATGGGAAAAGAAAGCACTTAGAGCAGCCAATAGAAACTGTTGCGTGTTCTAATAAATAAATAAATATCCCCAGACAACTAAATTCAACTTTGCTGCTTAACTAAGTATGTAACTTGATTTTCTCTGTTACAATTTATATTAGTAATGATATAACACAAGATGATACCACAACAGAGTTTCTGTTACCTTTTTGCTGAGGTATTCTGGAGCACCTTATAGTCAGACACATGCTTTGCCCAACACAATGGTTCCAAGTACCACAACTTTGTGCTGTACTTCACAGGGACTGAAAAAGTAGGAATCCTTCCTGCAGACTGGCTTGCACAGAGCCATTATGATTATCACCTCAGGGAGTTTATGATCTTATTTTGACTTACTCATAGTTTTGCCTAGCACCTTGGCAACTTTCATACAAAGTATGAAAAGTAAAGCATCCAGCAGATAGCCAGAAGATCTTTTGATGTGGATTTTGGTGGTTTGGGGCTTTTTTCTCTCCTGTTTCCATCCTCCTTTTGTCATGATTACTTTGCTTTGAGGCAGATTGTCACAGTTCACATAAGGAGGATCCTCCAAACTTGGCTTTGTGTTGTGGTAGTCACATCTTAGGATGTGGGTAGTCATACGATAAGCCTTTTGCCTTCATATGTTTCAGAACAAATCCAGTTATGTCTTTGAGAAGAACATACACATAACTTGCTCTTACCATGATCTCCTTAGTATGTCAAGGACAGACGCCTTTTCCTCTAGGCAGTCAATGTACTTATCTCTTTAAAGAGCCAACATCTTCATTGTCATAATTTATATCCTATAAATAGGATGGCAGTGATTAACTGAAGCTGCCTTTCCAATTGGTGGCTGTCCTCAGTTATCTGAATACATTTCTTCTTACTGAGTCATTTAAGAATTTATTGATCAACTATTCTGTAATAAGATCCTTACTTTAAAAAAGTCTCCATTCAATAAATTTAATACACATTTTTAAACATATGCTTAGATCCTATAGATTTTACTGCCTTTGAGTCCTTTAGATAGATGTTCAATTCCTAACTGAAGTGCTTTGCTGAATTTGGGCCTAAATCTAATGAATTATCCTGTAGTTATTGAGATCAGGATAATGTGTTAATTTCTTGTAAGCAAAACTGATAAAGTAGGGAGACAGCCTGAATTGATCTAATGAATATTAGTAGACACACGATTGGAAAATCTGGAGTGCTTGTGTCCTGGAGTGTGTGTCAGGCCATGTCAGAAATGCATTTCATGGGGCAAACGGAAATGATGCATTCTGAAAAGGAAACATCTGTTGAAAATTAATAAAAGTAATTTTTAACTTCCTGATCAGTTATTAAGAGGAAGAAAGAGTGTGGACAGAGTTGTTTCTGAATACTAATTGCATTGTTTTTCAGAGAAGAAAGTTAGTAAGAGTTTAAGTTTCTCCTCACAAGCTAAACTGAAACTCTGAAAACTATTTTGTTTTCTTGAATTCTTACTGCTTTTTGCAATTCCTCTGTGGCTCATTGCTTTCTACAAAATACAAAGTTCAGTATAGATTTAAAAATTAAAAAAAAAAAGTCTGCCCTGACTCTTCCAGGCATTGCAGGCTGATTTTTATCATTTAGATTTTTATTAGAAGGCAGGGATGTGCATGTGTGTATGTGTGTGGGAACGCTTGAGAACTAGAGAGGACAACTTCATCTTCCTGTGCTAATATTTCAAAATGAAAATGTCATAACCTGTAAGACACAACTTTACAAGCAAGGTGCTGTGTACAGGTTTGCTCCTCCTTTTCTTACAGTATATCCCACTTCAGAGTATTCTATCTTGTCAATGTTTACAGGTTGCCACCTTTGGTATTGTGCTTCAAAAATCTTTCGAAAGATAAGTCTCTTGAGGGTGGGCTTGATTTCACAATACGAAAGCTTTAAAGAAGAGTACTTTAGCACAGAGCTGACTCGTATCTTTCCCTCTACAGAGAAAACAGTGGTGCTTTAGAAATGTTAACAAGCTTGAGAACAGCAATGAAGTGTATATTCTATATTAGGAATAGATGTTTGGAGGGCAACTGTTTTCTTGAAAGAAATGTAAGGAAATGCTTAATCTAAGAAACATGAGTTTTGATGTTAGGTGAAAATGGTAAAAATGGAAGGATAAGTATGTCAGGGAGGCAAGAGATGTCTCACAGAGGGAAGTTTCATAAAACTAACATTGCAATGAGCAATAATTTCCCTAAGTGAAGACCAAAGGTTTTAATGAACGTGCATTATTATCTGTCTTGTCAAACCCAATAACTTTTCAATGAGCTGTAACTGATTTTTATTAGACCTCATTTTTTTTTTTGTGAAATACTGAGATTGAAAATATAAAACAGTGGTAAATGCCATTGCAGTGTGCAATATCTTACCATATAAACTAATCTGGGTGGGCCAACCTTGCTGACTTAAAAAAGAAAATTCTTGATGTACATCATGCAGATGGAAAGAGATCACAACATATACTCTCATAGTTTCAAGGCTAAATGCTAGCTTGTTTTAAGAACGAGAAGCTAAATTACGTGTTAAGTGTTCACTATCTCTGGAAAAATGTGGGCTTGAAGAAAATGAAGCAGCAAGTCCATTCTAGTGCATGCAATTATCTCTGTCATGAATTATTTCCCAGTTACCTCTGGCTTCTATTCTGACATAAGTTGAAAGTAATGTTTAATTATCTCAATATCCCACTAATAATGAAAATTTCAAATACATTAAAAAAATGCAAGGGAGGAAGTTGGTTTTAAAAATAAGTAAGAGAAATATTTTAATCCAAATTTAAATTGCCTGTTAATATTTTTTCTTAGTGTGTTAAAATAAAAGTGTCAATTTAAACTAAATATTTATGCAAATTAACAGATTGACTTTTCACTCCACCTTGAGATACAATGGATGCCTGTGAACTTAGAGCTTCACTAAAATATCAAATGGTACTCTATTTTCTAACCCCACTCACTTACCTGCTCATGTATAGGGACTGAAAGCAATCATATATGTCAGGAACCCAGGGGTCATTAACAGGCCTTACTGGCCCTGACCACTTCACAAGGTTTACCCTCACCCTGCCAATGTCCTGGGTCTCCATTTCAGACCAGCCTGGGGCTGCTGGTCTCTGCCCCAGTGGCACCACAGGAGGCTGCTCCCCAACTCCCCACACAGCTGTCCTGCCCAGCCATGGGCCCTGCTGAGCTGGGCGCAGCCATGGGCCCACATCTAAGCTCAACTCCATGGAGATGGCTAATGGGGTGGTGGGATGAGACCTGCCTGGCGAGGTCCTGCCCAGCAGCTCCAGGGTCCCCCACTGCTCCTGGCATCCCAGCCCCCAGGGAGCAGCCAGCACTTCTGCCCTGCTGACATAGTTTTCATTAAGGATACAGTCTTGCAGAGTGGCCATTCTGTATAAAAAAGGCTGGTGCTGAAATGAGATGACACTAAAGCTTTTGGTCCTACAGTTCCCTATCTTTCCTTAGCACTGAATGTCATTCTCAGCATAGTAAAGCAGTTGTCTTTTGCATCCTGCATTCTGTGCACATCATTCTGAAGAAGAGAGAAACTATTTGCATAGGGCTGAAAAAAAAATAGACTCACAACAACAAGAAAAACCACAACCTCTGCATAAGCACCTATGCTGTTTTATGGATATATTCATTATACTTAGGTGTTCCATACAGACTTCCTTGCTACTTAGGCTTTGCACAGATTGTAGAAAAATTGGGTAGTAAAGAAAGGCCATCTTAATAAATCTTAATGTAAATTTAGTCTATGTAAAAGTTTGATCTGCAGTTTTGTTTTTGAAGAAGTTAGTATGAAAGAGAGAATGGACCAAACAATATAGTATGTGTTAAAAATGGAAAACTGCCAAACTCTTTGTCTTTTTTGTGATTCTGGAGCTTTTCTCTCTGATTTGTTCAATCATTTAAAACAAAACAAAACAAAACAAGTATCTCATATTGAATTTTGCCATCTGCTGTGTAACTTCATCCCAGGTCTACTTTAATTAGAGAAGGTATGGTGGTCTGTGGTACATGTATCTGTGTACGTGTCCTGGGAAAGCCAGGAGAGATTATTTTGCTCAGGGCTCTGGTATAACAAATGCAAAAGCTGAAGAAACATGTGTGCATTGTTCATTGTAAACAAACAGCAAAGCAGCCCATTGCCTCTAGATTTTGACCCCTTGAATGTAATAAGCTTCTTTTCCAGACCACTAACAGAACTATTAGTAAACAGTGTATTGCCATCAATCCAAACTCTGCCTAACAATTTGACAATTCTTGTCATATTTCAAAATCAAATCCAAGTTCAGTGAAATCCCTGGTGTGCTTCTTTTTCCTGTCTCTGATGCTTTTTGGCTTCTCATCCCTCTAAAAAGTAATAAAAGAATGATTACCTCTGTTAATAACAATATCTGAGGCAGACTTTTCAAAATTAGTATCTGCTATATGCAGCTCCCTTTAAGTTTGGTGCCCATCTATCACGTGGGGAAAGAAGTACGGGTTTCATGAATTTGTTTCTCATACTTTTTTTCCTACAGTTATACAGAGATTTTCTTCATCATGATTTAAAGTTATTTTTTTTTTTTTCAAAGGGGTGCCTTTCCTGAGTTTCCTCATGATTTTAAAGCCAAGGACAAGAATCTTTCCATTGAAGTTTCTCTATGTGTTTGTTTCTCCAGAGACAATTCTGCCGTGTTGTGTCATGTACCCCCTCAGGTCAGGAACCACTGAGAATACTTCATGGTTTTTTCTTCTCGTAAAAAGCAGCTATTTTTTCTAGAGGTTCCTGATATTGAAATACTGTTACCTTGGAAATAGGCTTGATTGCTATTAAGTGGTTCCACTAAATACAAAAAGTTAACTTGTCAGCTGTCACCTGTATAAACAATAACACTGGTGCCCTGCCAGAATAAAATGCACCATCCACAGAAAGTATCAATATAAGAGAAATGGTGAAAAGGGATCATTATGGCTTAAAAACATGACTGAGAGCATTCCACGTAACCTTCCATTAGACTGAAAGCACAACTACATTTCACAACATGCATTTTACTGGTAACACTTCTCTACAAAATTACCCACTTTTAACAATAGAAAAGCACTTTCCATAGAAGTTTCATTTACTTCTTAGTAATTTATTTCAACGGGTCATATAGAAAAGAAAATCACTTCAAATTTCAAAGTGAAGCAGCCAAGGTAGTGAGACTACTTCACTGCTAGCAATATTCTGTTAATGGATTAGGTGAAAAGGTGTGCATTTGTACTGCTTTGATTGTCCTAGAACAGCAATTCCATTTTAATTGCAAGTTATATAGAAGAGTATAATCATGGACACTAAGGTCAATCCTGCAAAACACATGTATTAAACATGGTAAGAGAGACAAGTCCCCTAAAGCTCCACTACTGCAAAACTATCTCATTTTATACCTTAAAATCTTACTGATTTTCAAATACAAAAGTAAATAAAAGAATAGAAGGAGGAAGGAAGAATGAGAATGACAAAACTAATGATAACAAGAAAGCATCACTCTAGAACGGTGAAAAAGAGGATAGCTTTCATCCTTTATTTCTGAAACTATGCTACAAAGAAAATTTCATATTTGAATCAAGAGAGAAGATGGGGTTTTGGTGGTTCTTTTTGCGGGGTAGCAGGAGAACCATGTGAGAGAAAACAGGCTCTTCTGTTTCCTCCCAGAGCACTACTGACAATTTCGTAACAGACTGCTATATAAAATTTGCTGACTTCCTAACATGCTGATAGGTTGTTGGTACATAACCCTCTCACAGCAAAACTCCCTGACTCACCTCCTGAACCAATGCTGTGGAATCTGTGATCTAGCAACAAGGGGGTACTTTTACCACTTAGGCAATACCAGGAATATCTCAGTTTCTCAGTATCTTAATTTCTGATGCTGCCAAAAACCTCATGCAAATCCCACTACCCTCTTTGGAGACAGGTCTGGACAATTGCCATTAGTACACTTAGGCTACATGAATCTGGTGAGGGAGAATTTATGCTGCTGCTGTGTATCATTCATTCACCTACCTTGCAAATAAATACAGTATTTTAATCTTGAAGCTGATAGCAGCTTACCAATCCAGCACTACATCTATGTAGAAGCAGTATAGAAAAAAATAGCTTTAAAATAAAACTAAAGACCATGAGGAAGCTGAAGGCAGGGGAAAGAAGAAGACAGAAATCCAGTTTAGAAAATGCAGACTCTGAAATCAAGTGTATTATTCAGGTTTCTACAGTGTGAGCAAGGGAAAATGTGACTGTATATAGTGTGATAACAGCTCTTTTTCTGTAATACCTGTTCTCTATCAGATATGCTCATGCCTCTCTATTATATTTAGGTGTGTACTGCAAGCAATTTTAAGACCACACCAGTGAGAATGTTTTCTCTGTTAAAGAACATACAGAGGGTAGTGCAAGATGTGAGATAAAGAGAACACTAAATATAGAAGTGCTTTAATGCTTAAAATCCATAAAACAGAGTCAATGCAACTTCTCCCTGTCAGAAGACTTTTCTTCTAACTTGTTTTACATTACACGTGCTACATGTGAAATTTACCTAGAGAGGAAAATGATTTTTTTTTTCCTTTGGCTTGTTTTACTCTCTTCCTCACAGCATCATGTGCATTTGTGTGAGGTGAGACCAGTGAGCTGCTGTGACTCTTACCGGGTTATATTTATATAGAGAATAACTGGCGTTATTAAGCAACGTAGGAGCCTATGGTTAGGAAAAAAAATAGCATTTTTAGAAAGCTTGTGAGTGATTTAGTAAACAATATCATGCACTAAGTTGCATTCTCATTTTTTTTGTTTAGTTGCTTATAATTTAAATAATTTGATAGCTCTGAAATGAAATCAATGTTCTGAGTTGACTTGTCCTAAATGATGAGTTCACTTTAGAAATCTTTGTTCCTTTGAGAATAACCAATGATTTTGGCTACTCAATTTGACATCTTAAAAGGGCCTGAATTCAATTTTTTTGAAAGAAGTATGATTTTGAAAGAATTCAGTATAGCTATCTCTGACCATCCTGAAGCATAAATTTTAGAACAATACTGTCTGAAAAGAAGGATAGTTCTCTTCATTTGGTTTTTTTGGTTTTTTTTTTTTGTTTTTTTTTTGTTTTTCTGCTGGTGTGCTTTAGCACTGAAAGATTTCCTGAAATAAATTATTTTTGAGAAGAGCATGAGAATGGCTGGATGGGGGTGACGAGAGTGAACATTTACTGCTTTTTTGGCTTTAAGAAACCCCCTATATTTTGATGAAAAAAGTATTATGGTTATATGTAGGAAGCTTTTTATATGTCATTTTAGAATAAAAGCTTTGTGTTTCTCACAGCTTACTCAAGAATGCTGACATTCAGTATACTGAGTAAAGTGAAGACTTTGGAAAAGGAGCTGGCAAATGAGAAGCACTGCTGTGCTACTGAAAGGACTGTGTCAGGGGTTCTCGCTGCAGAAACCTTGAGGGGAAAATAATCTATTCTGCTTTCATTCTATTAGGACTGTTCCAGACAGTGAAAAGTTAAAGATGTGGATGTAGAACTCAGGTCATTTTGGATGGAGGGATTTCTACCTGTTTTCTCCAGGACCAAATACATTATTTTAGTCATCAAATTTGGGGAGGGTCAAGGTGAGGAAAAGATTCAAATCTTTGTTGAGCAGGCCATTTTCATGTATTTATTTTGCAGAGAGGAATAAAAGGATGGTAATTTACTTGTTCTGCTGTTCCAGTGAATTTTCTGATGTTCTCTTCAAATTATTTGTTTACATTATTTCATTTGGCTTTTTGTACTGGTTACAAGACAATATTTGCAAACTAGAGGAGGAGGATATTAATGATTTCTGAGCTTCAGTGAGAATTCTTTCCCTGACTTTATGGTAAAGATCTCATCCCGAGTACTACCCTTTTTTACCTGCATAAAATGTTGTGGTCCTGAAAGAGTAAAGTTTATTGTTAGATTAACATTTACTGTAAAAGCCTTTTCTCAGTGGAGTTCAGATATTGAAAGGTTTTCATTATTTTCCAAACGATTCCTTTCTTCTTGATGATCATAAATAAGTCTCTAGGCGCCCTGAAACCAAAGTCTGCTGTTTTCTACGTATCTTATTTGTACATACTTTTGTTTCCCTTTACTGCATACATATGTATTTTATTGCTGGGGTTGCTCAGAAGAGTTTTCATAATGTAGATCAGATGGTTGATTAAACCACAGCTGGCTTTTGAAAATATTTCTAAAACCCCAGCAAGCTTTTAAAAAAAAAAAAACCAAACATACCATGCAAAGGATTCTATGAATTCTGACAACAAATACACAAAATACAGAAAGGGGAATTGTTCTTTTCTGTGTTAACTTTCATAGTATCTGGATAGCAGTTTTTAAATGAATAGAAAATACTAGATATGGCATGATGTTGCTAATCTACTATTCACTTCTCCTTTTAAAATAATTGCACTGCAGGAAATGACAGAGGAAACATTAGGTAGGGGAAACAGTGGATTTCAGCCACTCATACTGTGGCCGTTAGTAATTGTTAGCCTGGCCGCTTTTTTTTTTGATGTTGTGATAAAGTGCTATTTTTAAGATGCCAGATTTGACCCAAGATTCTGAGTGGGGAATTTTATCCTAATAGTTCACATAATCAGCTGTGAAAACCTCCAGCTGTCAGTTGTTTTCTGCTTCCCTGCCCATCACAAGCAAGATTCCATCACTAGTCAAAAATCTTCTTCCAGATGGTGCGCGTAGCTTTAATTTTGACTTTGTCTGATGAAAGGAGTAGTGAATGATTAAGCACATGCTAAGGTAAGCTGTAGATGGTGACTACTGTTTTCTTGAGTAAATAGAGCAAGGTGTTTAATCAAGCAATATCGTGCCAGAAACATACAGCCATGTTTCAAATCTTCAGTGTCATATCACAGACATGGCTAATGTAGTCTCGTCGCTTGAGCCCGTCACTTCACCAAAGTACACGGTGTAAAATACTCATCCTAATTCTCTGTGAGTGAACCACAGGAAAGGTCGGGCACTGCAAACAACCATATGTTTCAACTACCCCTGTGAATACTTCCCATGACTTCAGTGGCATTAACTATAGAGGTTATATTGCAAATAATGCCTTTCCATGCATATAATAGCCAGTGCAGAATCTGGAAGCTTGCAAGTGCTTGTCATTTAATCCTACCCAGGCAAGCACTGAGTGACATTGCAGTGGCCTATTGGAGTTCTTCAGGAAACATTATACTTTATACATTGTTCCTGATACACATATATCTTCCTGAATGCTTAGAGAAATAGATAGGAATTAGGGGAAGTGAAATACAATAACGACTTAAAATGAAGATCTCTGCTGTAAAAAGGTAGTAAACTACATAATAACTAATAGAGACTAATAAATCTTGATAAAAAAGCTTTTAGTCAGGTTACAGGACCCTCAGTTTTGCCATTGTTTCTTTAGCTCCACTCTCAGAAACACAGCTCCATTGCCATCAAAGAATGATGCTTTTCTGTCCCTCTTCACTCAAACAGTTTGGTTGCCAAGTAATCTATTTTTTACAAAGTGAAAGAATGGAAGAGCACAGCTATGTATCTTTCTGCAACAATCTGAGTAGGGTTCTCTACAGAGCTTCAGAAGCAGTCTTCATTGTCTGAAAGGGCTGGGACTGAAGGGAGAAAAGCTGTCACGTACATCTCTGTGCCTTCCCAGTGAAAATTAACACCTGTATAATATCTGGTATTGTATTTGTTGTCCGTATAATCAAATGGTAGTAAAATGTAGCATGTGTCTTATTTAAAAGTTTCTACTTTCAAACTACATGATCAGCTGCTAAAAGTCTTGTAGACTTTTGGGAGAAGAGCCAGAAAAGCTTATAGATGCATATGTAGGACATATTGTTCTGGCAGTATTTTCTTCTTCACCAGTCAGCTCAAACCTCAGTTGCAAGTTCTAATGTTTTCCTCCCACAAAGGCAGAGAGCCCTTGTGATTATTTACCAATTATTTATTATTTACCAATTGCCTTTCCTTAACTTTGGGAAGCTCTATAATTTAGCTTGTAAGAATAAAAAACATGGCTCTGAAGCATTGCAGTTATGGTCCAGCAATTCTTTCTTTCTGTACAGATGTAACAGGACCTGGGAAAGGCCCTGGGATCCTGTAGTTAAACTGTGAGACAGGTTACAACCTCGAACAAAAGCTTGAAAGGAAACAGACAAATCTTTTGACAAGAAAAGCCTGTGTGTAGTGGCATCTATTTACCTGAATCACAGGTGTATTATAAAACATGAAGTCAACACTGTTCTCAAGCAAGTAGACATTTTAGATTGACATGTTAGGATGCCATTCTGTCTGTTATAGTGTGCAGGAGGTGTTTCCCAAGTAGCTAGGCTATCTTGTGCACAAATATCCAGTATACTTTGGGAAGACTCTGGAGCACAATTTCAGTTAAGCCCTAAATAAATAATATACAATAACAAAAAAGTTCACTTACTGCTTAAATAGAAGACCATGAGAAAATAACATGAGAACTGCATAAACAGGCTGTACACAGAGGAAAACTGTAAAACTCTGAATTACCCTGTTTGGAGGAGAAAGATGCCTGATAGCTGTGATATCTTGTGGGGATTAAAGACTAAAAATGGCTTGAGGCTTTTCACATAAGCACGATATGTTCAGAAGGAAGAACACTTTCAAGTTTGGCTCCAAATATTGAAACTAAATTTAAAGAGTAGGATTTTTCAGAATTTTTGACGAATCCATAAGCTCTTGAAATGCTTTCTGTGACCTCTGCTAGGAAAAAAGACAAAGTAAGCATAACCAAAACTCTTCAATAATTAAACGCGTGTTTGAAGTGATTTTTTTCCTCTGCCTGGCTAAATACATGTTTAAATTGAAAGTTACATAACCTTGTATAAAAAAATTCTATAGCACAGTCTAATCTAGTGAATTATGTGCAGAACGGTTACAGCCATGATCATCTTAATACAGCTATTTTAGCCTTAACACTGTGTGAGTGCTCTTTGCTCATCTCAAAGACTTGCCACCTATGAATTGTAAAATACTAGAGTGTGTTTGCAGCTGGCACTAACAGTTTTGGAGATCACATTTTTACCTTGCTTTTTGTGCAGTGTGTACATTAGTGAAAGCTTTTTCACAGAAGGCTGTCTCCAACAGCTTTGTTTAAAATGAGATTTCTTTAAAAAAAAAATAATTGGCAGAGGAACGTGAGAAGAAAGGAGAAGGGAGATGTGCAGAATAGGGCTGGTTACAGAGTCTTCCATTAATCTAGGAAAACGAGAGTTTAGGATTGGGTCTAACCTAAACGTTTAGAGGAAAATGCTGATACACTATTGCTGCTCTAGGGCTGTTGCACCAGGACATGATACACAGACAAAAGAGAGAGATCAGGAATACGCAGCACAGAAATCAGGATTTTAATTTTGTAAGGAATTTTGAAGCAGAACATTCCTCATTTGACTTGAAACATTTTGGTTTGGTAAAAACCAGGAAGTTTTATTCCTATTTCAACTTTCAAAATATTTGAAACTATTGCAATAAAAGGGCATTCCAAATGAGAAGTGAAAACATTCTGAAACTTCAGTCTTCTCAAAATACTAGCTTAAAAGAATGTTGTTCTTGTAAAGTCTTTAACTGAAATGGTCCCATTTCTACTGCATGCTTATTTGGTTGTTGGGTTTTTGTTGGTTTGTTTGTTTGTGGGTTTTTTATTTTGTCAGCTTTATTTTTTACTTTCATTTGTTTGTATGTACGTTTTTCATAGAGAAATACTCAGACTACAAAAACTCACCCCAAAAGTCTGATGGCCATACTCATGGATTCTCTAAACAACTTCAAATGGTACGTACACATATACTCAATTTTCTAAATTATCATTTTCTTAAACTATGTATAAATAGTCCCAATAAATGTTAGCTGAAGCTTCAGTGATATTACAAGATTCATCCTATTTCTGACCATGCCTGTAAAGCTACAAAGAGGTAATCACTTGCACTGAAAAGTCACCATTATTTTTAAAGCTGAGCTTGGAGTGCTGGTATCACTCACTCAGAAGCAGCTGAGCTGTATCTCAAACCACTATTCTTCATGATAGTTGACTTTTTGAAGTTTCAGACCCTGTCCAAGTTTCACTGAAATAACAGTCACTGAGTAGCTCCAAACAGAATTAGGCATCTGCCATCTTTAAGTTTTCTGACAACACATATCAATGTTTTATCTCTACCCCAATCAATCCTATGTAACTGTCCTTTGCTTAACCATGCTGAGTGCTCTTTCCTGATCATTTAAACTTATGTCATTTCAGACAAATCTTCACCTGCAAAGTAATTAGCAAAACTGTTAGGTTAAGAAAGAAACACTAAAAGACAAAAGGAAAAGCTCAGTGTTGTAAATGAGCCTGTTTAAATATGTGGTTATTGAAAAAAATAACTGTAAGAAAAACATTGGATGCAGCTGTTCTCCACTATACAATGCGTCCTATACCTGTGTTCACTCTTACTATGATGGTCCTTAGAAATCTGATGGATTAAAGATCTATCACTTCTCAGCATTTTATTTTTGTCTATGAAATGATTCATTACACATGGGATGTTTTTTCTGTAAATTTGATAGAATAGTGAACTTTGTAACTTAGGAGAAGATGAATATCCACTGATCTGCCTCTTGAAGGTAGTGATGTTTTCTATATTCTTATTCATACCTCTGTGTCTGTTTGTGGTTTGTTGGTTTTTTTGTTTTGTTTTACATAAATATAAATTTTAATCAAGGTGTATTTACTGCCTTAATTTGTCTATCCATGAAATAATTTTTGTTGCTCCTTAAGCTCCTGGTGTGCTTTAATGTGGCACAATATATGGGTATGCAAATCTCTCTTCTAGAGAGACTTCTATTTGCAAGTCAATTAAATGGTTACATGTCCACATCAATGCCTGATTGCCTCCTGATGCCAGAGCCTACCCATTCTAAATAAATGGAACTAAAGCTAATATCAGATATGTCTTCTGTATTATAAAATACATCAAATAGTGTTGCCTACTACTGCTACAGTCCTAAAAATTGTTATGACACTTAACATTGATGGTTTGGGTTTTAATTCATATGTAGAGCTCAAAATGTGGTTTGTTTCTGTTCTTTCTCAAACTGTTGACTCAAAAATTTTTGAGATCTTGCTCAATGCCATCACTATTCTAAACTCAGCAACTTGCCAAAACAAGAATTTCATATTCTGGCTAAAACATTTTGACAAGATAAACTTTTTTTAAAAGCAGAGTAGGAGGACATAGTAACTGACTTACTGCCAGCTACAGTAGCTCTACACTGTCGAAGAAGATAAGCAGTGCCACACAGAGTGGATTAAGGCTGTTGCCAGGAATCTGCAGATTCTGGACCTGGTCTCCATTCTGCTATTAAGTAGTGTCATATCTTGGCCAAGTCATATCATTTTTATCTGAGTCTGTTCCACCATCCATGAATTACAGGCAGTATTTACCTACATTTTTCATAGGCAGAAGTTTTTTTATTTTCCCCAAGTCTTGAGAGTATAAATCCTAAGGATTATGACATGCACCTATGCAAGTGCATTTCACACACATCAAATTGCTCACAGCCTCTTAGCAGGAGTGGTCCTGAGATGCAGCCTTTAAGGAAGATTTTTTTCAGTTTGAGAACAGAATTCTGTTTGTTTTTTTTTTAAAACATGCCATTAGTCTATGAACATTACAAAAATTAACAAAGAAACCCCACCCCAAACCTTGATTATGTTTCAGAGACTATTAAACAAAACATACCAACTGAAACTCAGGCTAAAAATAAAGGGTATCTTTTTTTTTTTCTTGATGAGCCAGAAGCCAGTGTAATCTGTCTGGTAGATATACAAAAAGCTTATCTAGTTCATTTCATGTCCATCTAAAGTTGATCCACTTAATTATTTCCTCCGTTAAACAGCCCAGTGCTGCTTATTCTGATTGGAACAAGTGTCAGTATTACAGGAGAGAGATTTTAGGCTCAGAGGACCTGGGATTAGAAGAACAAGCATTTTAGTATTGGAGATTTGTATTTGGAGGCAGATTGCTTTTGAATGTGTAGAAAATTTTTATGCTGACACGTGTCTGTGTTATGAAATAATTTTGAACTCTGAGATGGTAGCAGATGTTATAGTCAAAGAATCAATACTGTTGGTTTTGCATAAAAAAAATCTTCCAATGTTATTAGAAAACAGGAGAAGCATTTGGCATAACAGGTCAACTTAATGGCATTGTTAGCAGTAAAGCTGACAGTTCAGGCATAATCTGCAGTGCTCAGTTGAAGTAGGCCATTTTGCTGGGCAGAGAAAGATTTTATACATTCTTTTATATTACTATATCAAATTGGATTACAACATAATAAAATGGAGAATGTAAAATAAAGGCCTTCGAGATCGTTGGTTATGCAGTGTAACAAGATGCACAAGGAATAAAAATGAATGTACTCTTCAGAGGTATGAAAAACTTGACATATGTAGTTGTGTGGATCTTCCCTTTTTCTAGTATGTTTCCTTGGTTTATCCCTCCTGTGCTGCGCCCTTTGTTGGTCTATATTGAATGAATTTCCTTCAGTAAGCATGCCCGGCGTTTCTCTGGTTTGTAATGATTATTATTTGAAACAAGGAGACATTCAGAGATAAAGGGATTGAAAACCTGCTACAGTTGATACAGTTTCTGTTTGTAACCATAAACTGCCTAACAGTGCTCAAAATTTGCCAAAATGTCTTTCAGAGATGCAGTAATACTGCCTGCTGGCCTGGCTTGGAGTGCAGCCACGGGAGTATTCACTTCAGCAGCTTCACCAAGTAGCCCGTAGGCTTCAGCTTCTGCTGTCAGTCTGTGACATATCTAAGCTACACAGTCAAGAAAATGTGCTGAAACTTGGTTTCTTAAATGATGCTTGGAGGGTTTAACATAACTTTATGGAATAAGTTCTAACCTTTGAAATTTTGGAAATGTTAATTAGCAAGCTGAGTACTCCACACTTTCATTTATCTGATACTCTTATCTCAGAACTCACACTAACCAACATTGGATTGTGTGTCTTATGTACTATGAGTCATTCACTTTGAAAAGGTCTCTGTTGGCTGAAAACCCAGTGACAAGTCTAGATGGGAGGTCATGCGTTCTGTATGGATAAACAAAGTTACATGCCACACAGGCATTAAAATTAGTAGGAATTAATAAGTGACTCATGTATCAGTCTTGAATTTAATTCCAGAGATTACAGAAAATCTAAATACAAGTATATGCTCCACTGCTTTTGAAATTTAGAAGGGGAAGTAATTAAAATGAAAACACCAGTGCCAAGCCTTTGCCTAAGTTAAAGCATGGAACATAGGGCATATCAAAGTAAGTCCAGAGTGCATGTGCATTCAACTTTCAGCTGACTGTAAAACTGAAAAGTTGAGCCTGGGACACTTAGTGCTGTACGAAGGCAGGCTTTCATTTGGAATGACTGTCATCTGCTCTGCCAGATTCATGCTTTTCCCTTGCTGTTGAAAAGCAGTAACTTTTCACAGAAAAGCCAGGTTCATCCTTCTCTGATGCTGCCTGTACCTTGAGTGGGGAAACTGCTGGTGCTGCTGCTGCAGTTGTGCCCCAATGTGGAAGGGGGTTGTGCAGGTTGAGCTGCCTTCAGATTGAATTATGGTTTAAGTGAAAATTGCACGGCACGTTTCACACACAAATATGCAACACTGAGAAAGGACCTTAAAACAAGGGCAATATTATAAAAAAGACTTCCAAGCAAAAGCAGGGATTTAATCAACTTGTTCTGTATTATGAGCATGCTACCAGACCACAGAAGTACAAGATGAGGGTCTGAAGTCATGGAATCATTTGTCTCAGAACATCCTTTACTTTTCAGTGGCTTCTTACACTCAGCTAGGAATATGCTTACATGCTTTCCTGAACTGAGGTCTAACAAACACTTTGATCTTACTGTTAATGATATTTGGTTTATCCAACTCCAGAATTTGCACTCCATTATGGTTTGACATAGCAAATGAAATATTTACTAACTCTTGGCATTAGTACCTACACTTTTTTGTATTTCTGTAATGTAACATTCTCATTGAAGGTCTGTTCTCCATAAGATGCATGTGATTAATTTCTAATAGCCTTACAAGAAGGTTGGCTCATGCTTTGAGAAGCTCTTTCTTTTCCAGAAGGAATTTTTCTGGTTGTGTACCTTGCATAGAATTTCAGGCTTTGGGATAACAGAAACACAGACTTATTTTATAAGCTTCTCATTTCCCTACGTCACAAAGTAATGCCAAACAAAGACTTCATAGAATCATAACATCATTTTGGTTGGAAAAGACTTTTATGATCATCAACCACTAACCTCCCTCTGTCAAGCCCATCACTAACTGGATTATAGATATGGCATTACCTCACTTTATGAGAATACAGTATTTTGAAGGATTGAAGATCACTTGAATCTGCAGTTCTGAATGATTAGTATGCTGCAATTTATGTGTCAGATCACACAGAACACAGAAAGGTAGATAAAATAAGAAAAGCGGTATTTCTTTAAGCAAGTTTTAGATTAAGTAAGATTAAGAGAAAAACATCCTCTAGTTTTTCCACTCTGTCAGCAGGGCAATGACTAAACTCACTATCTCCTATTAAGACATTGTTTAATATACCAAACGACTGAAAAATGAGGACTGAAAATGTACTGTCAATTTCCTTGTGTTAAGGTCAAAGCTTGAGAAAGAGAGAGAATATAACATTTGCCTTCATAACTTTATCAGAAAATTTCAGTTATAATCAGATTAAGGAAATAAAACAACAAGAAAAAAGAATTTAAAAAGAAAAATTATAATACTTACATTGGTGACATATTCAATATCCTTCCAAATATTACATTCCCTGGGAAAATCTGCCAAATCTAAAAAATTATCCACTATCACTTGGCCAATCAAGTCATGCCTGGAGAATCTGTCAAAGTCATACACAGAGAAATGGAGTTTCCTTGCGTTCAGGTCATTGTATGGGACACTAAATAAAAAAACTTCATCAAATACGGGATTTAGGGTCTTTCTGTGCACTTTAGTCTGATGTTTTGTCTTCCTATCAGGAAGCAGATATATCTTCACATATGGATCTGAAGTTCCAGAGAAGTCTTTTGCTGGCAGGTTGATGGCCTTGTGTATCTTCACTATCAGCTGCTCTAAATCACAATCATATTTCAGAATAAAGTTCAGTTTTCCACATGCCTTGCTATTACTCCTCCGGCCATCGTCTGTGTCCACTGATCTTTGTTTATAAAGCTCTGGCTTAATGCGGCCAATTCCCGTCAGCTGCTCCTGTTTCTGGACCTGCTGGATGTTGAAGTCGGGATTGGAGAGGTTGAGCTGTCTTCGGATTGAATTATGCCTTAAGTGAAAATGAGAGAATTGAAACATTGCGTTGAAGATTATGTGAATCTCTAATCTCTGCACACATACTAAAGATCCTCATTTGACAGATTTTTGCAGTGTATGATGGAATCATATTTAATCACATTAAGTGATAAAACATGATACCCAACAGTTGTGAGAGCTCATCTTCAACATCAGACAGCTAATATCACCTAATTTTCTGTACTTATTTCTCAAGCTGGTGGTATGCACTGTCCAAACCTGGCTGAAGAATGTGACAAACACAAGTTTACAGCCATTGCAAATCCAAAAGATTTGCCTTATTGGCAAGTATAATGTGATATGATAAGAACTGTAGCTGTTCTTGTCAGTTACCATTTTCAACTGAATCCTTTGGATTAATGCCTATGAAATGAGTTACACTACGTAAATGGCAGCAGGATCTGGCCTGTTATGCCAGCTCAGCTTGCTGATTTCTGGTTCAAAGGTAAAGCTGACTTGATGATCTCTAAGACTACTTCATTTACAAGTGAGCTGTTCTGGTCTGAAATGGTTTGTTGAACACCTCAACAATTGTTTTGCTTTTTCTCTCATACCTGATGTAATAAGCTCTGTGGTACCTTGTCTGAAAAGTTTCATTACTCCGAGGAGAAAAAATGGCTTTTAGCTTCGGTCCAGTGAAATTTATTACCTGGAGTCACTCAGTTATTGTGATTGAAATTTCCACTTCATGAGATTGTAACTGAAATCAAATTTGCAAACCCTGTTGGGGTAGTGGCATGTGAAAGTTGGATTAGGTAAAATCCTAATCTTACATGAGTTGGATTCCACTTTTTTATCCTATTCATACGTAGCAATAATTCAGTGTATTGGAGTACCATGAGCTTAGTTGAACATAGAAAGAGTACATGGAAAATGCTAGCACCAGATTAGTCCAAAGCTATTTATGTTGAATATAATCAGCAGTAGATCCTCTGCTATCATTGCTCATTCATTCCTTGTAAAGATGTGTTTATGCTTGCTTAAAATGGGAACAGCCTCTTATATACTTCCCTATTTTTTTCTCTTGTTGCATAATAAATGCATATTTTTATAGCTATACATTAGTCATTTCCATGATACAATATTATTTCACAAAAACCCCATATTGTTCAACCTGTAAGATCCTCATTGCAGAAGGAAGTGCAGAATATCCTGGGGAGGAATAAAAAGCAGAACACTAGAGAAACATCTTAGCAAGGATTGTAGCAAGGGCAGGCGCCTGGTCTCTGTGGCCACATAGGAAAGCCACAGTTGGCCATATAGTTATGTCAAAAAGCAGCAGAGACAAATGTGAACCAACAAGGAATGCGGTACAAAGAAGATGGGTCCCTCCTGCTCAATTAAAGCGACTTTTGGAGAAATTATGGAACAAGGAAAGAGACGAGTAAAGAGTAAAGCTTATATCAGCAAATGCTATAGGGAAGACTGAGACCTGGATGAGTCATGCACTTGTGAACAGAGAGCCACTCGAACTCCAGCTGGAGAAAGCCAAACTGGGAGCAGTTGCCAAAAGAAAGACCTGCAGAAATTCACAGCAGTAAAGACACTGTCCATGCTCTCAGGATGCTGTTCTTTTACAGACTGGGATTGCTTTTGCTTCTTGGGAGATGATGCTGTGGTGATACTGTGCACTTGTAATTTGATTCAGTATCAGAGTTGCTGCCCTGCTGCAGCAGAGAAAGCTTGTATCTAACTCAATACTTTCACAATATCCAAAACACATGCGAGGATTCTTGGTGTTAGATGTCTACTATGAACCTTCTGTTGTTAATATATCTCACAACATGCTTATTTCCCAGCTGTTTAAAAATAGCAGCACCAGCCCTGTACTAAACTTCTGGGCTATTTGCCCTTAGTTGGAATTCAGCCTTGCATGTGGTAGGGTACAAACCTAGGTATCCATAATTATGGCTTTGATCTACCCATTGATTCCTGCAACAATATAAGGCAAAGCTGTTCTAATATTAATCTAAGGAGGATGGACACCTGGAGCTTTTGCTGCACAACATTAACAATGGTCTCAGGACATCTCTGAGACATGTTTTGGACAACTGGCCATTACTGAACTGACGGCTAGCTGCCATCATCTCACCCATATTCAGGTGTACCTGCAGGCAAGCATCTTGTCTAAACTTGCTCTCCCAAATTGCCAGAAAAGAGGCTATCAAAGAGCAACTGAGCTACTGCTGTACCTTCTCCAGCTGAAGTGCACCTGCTTTGACCCATAAATTTACTGTCTCTTCACATGCTGATCCTTCTTCTTACTGTGTGAAACATTACCTTTTTTTATCACCTGCCTCTACACATTCTCCTTTCCTCTTCCCTCCTGTACTGTTCCCAGTTCCTCTGAAGACCTCACTGACTGTTGTTCAGTCACTTTCCCCCCACAGTCATGATTGGGGCTAAAATCTATGATTTCTAACCCTATTTCTAACTCTTGCAAGTGTTTGATTAGCTTGCCCTACTTTTCTTTTTTGGCTGTTTTAAACATCATTGAGGAGATTTTACTGAGTGTTCAGCATCAGTGCTACGTGGAAATGAATATGCTTCACAAGCTAAATGTAGGCTGCTCTGGTGCTTGAAGGGACTCGCTTGCCCAGCTTCTGAGAGAGAGACACAAATGAGACAGCAGTTGATAGAAGAGCGGGATAGCGTTGTGATCCTGTCCTTTTAACCTAAAAGGTTTGTGTATCTCAAAGAACAACTTTTGTGTAGATTTTCTTTTTTTAAAAAAAACCAATGTGGTAAGTAAATTATGCATCAAGCTGTGCTCTTTTGGCTGTATCTGTACTCATTAATATCAGAGAGAAATTGGAGTTACTGACCGAGCAGAAGAGGTTGGTTCAGTGATCTGACGATGCATTCGCGCATTGTGTACACAGTTCTCCTTCATTCCCGCCTGAGCATCTAATGGAATGTCAGGGGACGTGTGGCTGATCTTCATGGAGGACTCTGGATATGCTGTAGGCTGACCCAGATAATCCTCGCTGTAGTCATGGTCATTGGTCTCTGTATCTGTGTAGTTCAGTGATTCTTGTTTGGCTTCTTTGTTCCCAAATGGCAGACCACGCTCTCGCCAAGGGATCCAGCAAAGTTTCCAGGACACGAACAGAGAGACACCAAACAGAGCAAGACCACAGGCTGTGACAACTAAGGAGAGCAAACTTATCGAGATATCTGCAAACAAGAAAAACACACGTGTCACATCTTCATGCTCTTTGGAGCTCTGCATCTCCAAGGCATATAATATGGGACATAAACATATCTGGACTGCAGATTTACAGAAACTAAATTCTGGTCCTTGCAACAGTTATATAATAGAAACATATTAATTGTTCAATTTTTTCCCCTCAAAGCAAAAAAACCAAAAACCAACCTTCTTTGAAATTCAGAATGAGGCCTAACGTGACAGAACTTAGTTTTTATTTTCCCTCCAAAAACTGGCTGAGGTGAAGGCTCATTCTAAATATGAAAAGAGCTGTTGACTTGTTCACTCAGCTTTCTACTGATGAAAGAGCAGTGCCTGCATTACATTTTGTTATTTATTTTCTTTTTACACAGTACAACTTCCTCCACCTCCTTTACCAGATCTTACTATCTTCATTCTCAGAGACTGCATTATACTTAACCCTGAAAATATGCACACATGCACATACATGATGTAACCTTTTTTAGCTATTCAGCTAAGTATCTTGTTCCATTATTGTAATTACTGTCCTTCTAATCTTAGACTCATCTTTGCAAATTATTTTGGACTCTCAACACATGGCCTAGTATTTGTAAATTAGTTTAGGTACTGGTATCTTTTTGAGAGTTTTCTGGTTTTTAACTCCAAAGGCACTTTTTTTTTTTCCTGTTTCCAAACTTTGAGTATAAAAAGGAATGTGGAGGTGAGGCATAGAAGTTAGAACTGGGAGAGGCTTTTTTCTCTGTTTTGCTTTGTTTTAAGTTGCACGTTGGAAAAATGACTCAGTGGAACAGCTGTTTTTATGGTTACAGTGTTTTTGAAATGAGTTTCTCTGTGGATTACATAATACATCATGCTTTAAACACAATTAGTAAGAATTCTATTTTACTGCCTCAAATTATAAACACAACCTGATCAAAGCAATTTTTCACACTCCTTGTAGGTTCAGAATGTCAGGCTGTATCTCTCTAGCTAACAGCTAGCCTATATTTTCAAAGGATGGCATGAGGTTGAAATGTACTGCTCCTACTAGGACAATTATTTAAGAATGGCAATTCAGTTGAAACAACCTCAGTCAATTTAAAAAAAACTAAAAATCAAAAAAGTGGAAAAGTCAATACCTTCTGCCCCTGCTGTGAGTCTCATTCTCACTAGCCAGACAGATTCAATTTCTGCAGAGAGGGGAGGGGCACTGCAATCTGTTTCATGCAGGAGCTGTCCAGTATATTTTCCATGCTGAAAACCAGCTTTATACAATTGTAGCCACTATAGCCCTTTCTGTCCTTCTCCTAGTCCTAAGACAAAGCTCATTAACAGTGAGGACAGCACGACAGGTGTTTGGAATTAGAGAAAAGAGTTTCAGTGCTGAAATTAATTAAAGAAATTCCTCCTGTGCATAAAGGCAATTTGGGAGAAAACAGAATGGTGGTTCTTGATATATTTTGCATATTTACTGGTAAACAAATCTGGCAGTGCAGGCAGAGCACAGCCTCTCTGTTTGGTTGCAAAGCAGAAGAATTGGGATGCATTAGTGAAAGAAGACCTTCAGAATAAAGCAATTTGTCTTGGCTTCCCTGGAGAAGGAGGAAGAAATACATCAGAGGTCTGCAAAAAGGTCACTTTTCAAAGAACTGATTCAAGTAAATGATCCAGCATTGAAAGAAATGAGAAATTGGGAGTTTTCAGAACCAGTTGGAATATTACAGGGTGAACCCAATGCAAGGATGTATGAAGGTGAGGAACAATTTGAAAGGTAGACCAACAGTTCCCTACCTTGAGGATGACTTTAGCAGAAGACACAGTCATCTATTGAATGGATGGAATAAGAAAAAAAATATACATGGTAGCAATATGAACTACTTTTCATTTGGAGAGTTGAAAAGACTTTCATCATATTCTTCATTTAATAACGTAACACTGAGAATCCTTATCTCACAGCTTATTCAGAGAAGCTGAGTAAGAAACAGTTCGGGTAACATGTCAAATTGCCAAGTAAAAAGGGATTATTTTCTATCATCTTGGGTTTACTTTTTTGACTCCTTAGGAATCATTTTTTTGTGGAATTTTTGTTTCTGTCAGCGGAAAAGGGATAACCATGTACCTGTCCTCTGTGAAAGACAGTGGGGCTAGAGGGAAGCGCCCCAAAATGTTATCTTTCACCGGACACTATTTTTCATATACTGCACATCTTTGTAAGCATTGTCAGCAACTGGGCAGCTCCAGTGTGAATAGCTGGAGTGAGTGCAGTCCCAAGAGAAGACACTTTTGCCTGCATCCAGGAACTGCTTTTACATTAGCCTTTTGCACTGTTACATGCTGTATTTGCTGTGTAACTTTTAGTCCATCTTTGTAGCAGTCTCAGTTTTTCTAAGCCTGTTGTTGTGGTTTATCCTCAGCCAGGAAACAAGCACCATACACTCCTCACCCCTCCCTGGTGGCGTGGGGAGGAGAATCGAGGGGAAAAAAAACTGAAACATGTGGGTTAACAACAGTTTAATAAAATAAAATATTATAGTGATAATAATAGTTGTAATGAAAAGAGAAATAAAAAGAGAAATCAAACCTAAAAAGGACAAGTGATGCACAATGCAACTGCACATCACCTACTGATCAATATCCAGTCAGTCCCAGAGCAGTGATCGGCCCCTCCATCCCCTTGGTTTCTATACTGAGCATGATGTCCTATAGCTAGTCATTTGGCTAGTTAGAGTCAGTTGTCCTGGCCAAGCTCCCTCAAAGCTTTTTGTGCACCTCCTTGCTGTCAGGGCATGGGAAACTGAAAAGTTCTTCACCAAGGATAAGTGCTAATTAGCATCAGTGTGTTTTTGACACTATTCTCACACTAAAACCAAAACACAGCCCTGTATCAGTGGCTAGGAGGAAAATTAACTCTGTCCCAGCTGAAACCAGGACACCAGTTTATCTGTGTTCCCATGTGTTAGCAGTACTCATCTGATGCCAGTAATCTCTCCTGCTTTGTAATGAGAGCATGGTAGGTCTTTGTTTGTCCTTAAAAAATCAGAAATCTGCAGCATAGAAAGTGTTCCTCAAAGATCCATCTGCTTCTGAATTCACTCTGCTTTCACAAGAATTAGAGCAATGTGTTTTCCAGAGCAGCATCTGATCTAAGTCTAAACTGCAACTGTGACTCAAAGTACAGGCACACACTGCAGGCAAGTCTGAGCAGTTTACTGCCAGGTATGGGCTTCGGGAGCAGTGAGGAAAGCTTTCAGAAGAAATGGGATTTTCAGTAGCACTGCAACATATAAAAATCAGTGTGGATGTTTTGCTATGTTTTTGATGATCATCTGTGCTCACTTTTAGCATTTGGGCAGATCTATTAGTGGCTGAATAATGTATCTACTCTCTGTACCTACTCTGCATCGACAGGTGCTCTTGATGCTTGGCGATGGAGCATCTCATGAACAGAAGAAAGGGCCCTGTGCCCCAGGTACTTGCATTGATCTCTTTCCTGGTGCAGTCCTGATACCAGCCAAGTGTTTTGAGGTGTTGATATGAATCCAAGCCAAAATTTCATAACTATAGCTTCTTGGTCATGGCTGCAGCATGACCTGAGCTCCTAAATTCGAGCATGTCAAAATACCTCTACATTGTCACAGTGTGTTGATAATGCATAATGTGTTCCACAGAAAGTATCTTGAGTGGCCCCAAACAAAATGGTGTCAAGATTATGAGGCCTACTGGTTTTTTTATATATTAGGACTGTAACTTCATTGTTAGAGGACTTGGAAGACACTGCTATTATTTCCATGCAGTTTTAACAACTTAGCTGTGGTTTACAGTAAGGTCACAGACACACACACTCTCTGAATACCTTGCTTGTGGCATGTTACATGGATAATGTGATATATTAATCAATTTTTGATCAGGTTTTCATGTTTAAATCCTTTTTACTCTACTGACTTCCAATGTCTTATTAATCACTTATGCTTATCATCATGATCAGTTCATTTGTTCATTTTTTGATAGCAATCACAAGGTTAAAATTAAAATAGCAGATGAATTGTTTGCTCAGAATATTTTCCAGCAGTAATTGCTATGATATAATTCAAAACTGACACAAGATTGATAAAATAGTTTATTGGTAAGATCACAAAATTAGAGCTTTAAGTAAACCAAATTGCTCATAGACATTCATAACAGGAAAAAAAAAGACTCAAAATACAGTAAAATATTATCTTTTTTTATAACAACAGAACTATTTCAGGTTAGCTTGTTAAGAAGAAATACTATATAAGTTAAATATTTTGCTTATATTTCAGATAAGGTGACTTAATGTTGAGATAGTTTATTAATTGCAATTCAAATAGCATGAAAGCACAACACTCTATACTTGGTGAAGAGAACTGAGCAGTCTTTATGATAAAGCTTAACATCTGTAATCCAATAAGTTAAACTTGTTCTAAGAAGAATTTATTCTTGTTTACACATCTAATTACTCTTAATATATTTAATCTGCATTAATTCAAACTTCCCTGACAACTTAGCTGACATAATACCCTGTTAAGAGTTTGTAAGTGACAAAAAATGTTTTTACTAATCAGACAGCTGCTTGAATTGAGCAGTGATTCTTAAAGACAAAGTTGAGAGGAGTCGTATGTTCAAGGGCTTGCCTTTGTCTTTCTGACATCTTGCAGTAGTATCTACTGGCAAAGAATTATGTTGTCCTGTAGTTAGAATGAAAGCTTCTGTTTCACAAGCAACATGGATACAAACAAAGCAATAGAAGAAAACAGAATTTGTTATGACTGTGTAGATACAATTGTAGTAAGACTTATCCAGGTTCCCAAGCCTTCAACTTGGTTCTTTTTCGTTATTACCATTTTCCCTTTGAATACATACTTTTCACAACTGATAAAAGATGCAAAATTACCATATACATTTGGTCTTGTACTATCCAGCAAAAAATATTATGTACTGCCATCTGTAACAAATGCATAAATAATAATATAACAGAAGAGAGGACACCAGTATTAAATATACCATACCATATTGTCAAGTAATCTGTGTGTAACAATGACACAGAGACATTAATGTTAAATGGCTCCATTTCACCCTATAAGGCAGAATCAGTTCGGGTGCTGCATTTGCAGGACAGGAAATGTAGCTGAAGCAAATGAACACCTAGAAAAGCCATTAGCCTTCTGAGACCAAGCTTTGTAGCTTGGTAGCTAAAATGGGAAGCTGGTGATATGCTGAGTGGGAAAGAAAATGTTGGGTTACACATTTATACTGCAAATTCATAGACCCATCAGGCCTGTTAAGTCCTTCACAGGGCAAAAATTGAAGAGCTGTGCTCTGTAAGAGTTAAACATTCCCAGGATTGTAGTCAAGAGCTGTAATGCATGTTTGTTTCCACTTACCCACTTTCTCTGCTCCCTCTTGGGACATGTTATATAGAATCAGATTAATAATTTTCTTGAAAGAAATAATATGATACACTTGGACTTCTCCTTGTAGTATCATTTCAAATTGAACAGAGTTGCTAATTAATAAATTGAGAATGTTTATTTCCTTTTTTTTATGGCATGGAAAAAAAGTTGTTCATGAGGTTATTGAAGGATTTATCTTCTTATCTAGTTATAGAAAGTGACTAGTCATTTTTGGTAAATACTGTGCATGTTCCCTCATTGGCAGAATGAAAGGCTTTAATGAAGAAATGAATGATGAAAAATTGAATAAAGAACAACCATGCTTTCTAGTAGAAAATACTGGACAAATTATGTGTGTTTAAAAGTATAAAACTTCAAGATTTGTGAACACTTTCATCAACAAACCATCAGAGCGCACATTAATCTTGAATATTATGACCCTACAAACAATAATGAAGAGAAATTGCCATATATTTCTGCAATATATAACCAGCAGCAGGAAGTCAACAGGTTATGGAAGAGCAAACAGCTTACTTGAACCATGCCAATACCTTTAAATTCCACTGGAGTCCTTGAAAGCTCAGTGATGTCCAATGATAGCACAAAGGTCAATGGGTACAAACTGGAACATAAGAGGTTCCAAAGAAACACACAGAAAAACTTCATCACCGTGAGGGTGAGGGAGCACTGGAACAGTCTGCCTAGATGGATTGTGGAGTCTCCTTCTCTGGGGACATTCAAAACCCACTTGGATGAGTTCCTGTGTGACCTACTCTAGTTGGTCCTGCTCTGGCAGGGGGGTTGCACTAGATGATCTTTCAAGGTCCCTTTCAGCCCTTAAGATTCCATGATTCTGTGTGATTCTGTAAATTGCAATAAATAGTAAAGAAGCATTTGAGAGAAGTAAAAGAAATCACAGAAGCATTTCATTTCCCACTTGTATCAAATTGTACAGTAATATTGTAGCAAAGTGCTAAAAAAAATAGTTACAGAAATATGTCTATAAAAATAAGAAGGAAGCAGCAATATTTTCTGCAAATTTTTAATTAATTCCTTTTAATTTTGATTCTATTTAGGGCTCAGTCTTTCCTGGGGGAAAAAACAACAACAAAAAGTACTTATTCAAAGGTTTCATTGATTGTGTTACTTTTGGTGCAAATATTTGTAGAATTAAATGACTTTACAGGACCGTGGGAGATGTGGGTAGACCAGTAAAGTGTTTCAGGGGCTATTAAAGCTTTAGCAGAATTTAAGTTTCACATTCATATCTCAAGACATGTATATGTAAATATATATATATACAAACACCTCTATGTGATTAATATAATGTAATACAATGAAAAAGTATTTTCACAGAAGTAGCCATTATGATTAGTAGGAGTCATGTCATTCATCTAGTTCTAAACCAAATCTATGTAACATTTTTCTCTCAAATTTCCACTTTCTTTCCTATTGGAAGCATTGGATTTCATCTACCAGTTGGCTACTTCTCCCTTACATTTTCTTAAGCCCAGTGACAACAGCTAGCCTTTCTAATTTTGAATAATCTAAAAATTATGTCTGTTTTTGAAACTTATTTTCTTATTTTGGGATTGGTTTGGGGTTTTTTTAGGAAAAATAAGAAGACAGATTTCTCGGCAATTTATGTAGAATAAAAGTACAAGCTTCAAAGTCAGATTGATTTGAATGAAAATAAGGTCAATTATTTTATTAGCTTCCTTTTCAGAATCATAGAATGAGAATCATAGAGTGATAGGGGTTGGAAGAGACCTTTAGAGATCATCTAGTTCAGACCCTCTGCAGAAGTAAGTTCACCTAGATCAAGTCTAAGCCCATCACAGTGATTAGGTATTTACAATCCTTGCTTTATATTTAAGGAAAAGACAAAATTAATTTGCTTTAAGTCTACTGGCAGGTCATGAAAATGTTGCCACAAGTGTTGAAACATCACAAGAGACTTCAGGAAAGTTGCCTGGAGTGACTGGTATGTATAAATAAAATTTATTGCTTATCTTGATCTTCAGGAACCAAATAAGATGTTTATATCTGTTTTTCTGAATGACTGTATTCTCATCCCTACATAATACCTAGACTACAGAAAGATAGTTTACAGCATTTTCAGACTGCTCTAGTTAGGGCTTCCTCATATTAATTGATTGTGCTGGCCTTGTTACATGTCATCCTTCCTGAAAAGTAAACTATCACAAGCCACTAGCATCTTCAGCTGATTAAGTAGCCAGATTTTTCTTTTAGGAGTGAGCTGTTGGCATAAAGAGAAATAAAGACAGCTTTGAAAGCATTTATCCTTCTCAGATGAGGAGACAGATGCACTGTAGTGCTCACATTAACTGTTTAGAAGTAATTTAAAATGTATCATTTGTTGTTCTTTGTGAACTTAGGGTCCCCATTTTATAGAATGAAGGGTCCTCATTTTATAGAATGAAACTTTTTGGTCTGATCCATATGTATTAGGATGTGACTGAGGCCTTACTGCCAGGGATATTTACTAGTAGGAAAGATAATGAATTAGTAATTTACAATCAGATCAAGTTTACTATTAATTTACTATTAGAAAAAAATATAGACAAAATACTTCCTTCCTCTTCTCACTCTGCTTCATCTCCAAAGACCAAAAGAAATGAGTTCAAGGCTTCTAAAGACTTAGGAGTGAGTAATTCTGGAAATCCTATCTGTCTAAAAGACTGTCTAAGAGCAAACTGTAGAACAGCTATGAAAACAAGACACTAAGAGCAGAAAATCAAGAGAAATATAATGTGAAACAGATTAAAGATGTAACAGCTCAAGCATAGAACTGAGAAACAGATCTGATTAAAAAAAATACCATTCAGACTGCTCTTCTGCTTTTTCGTTCCTATATAGTGATTATTTTAAAGCTGAGATGCTCTTGGAAGCCTTCCTAATTTTGGCAAATGGAAATGCAAAAAAGAACTTCAACTTGCTTATTTTTGCAAAGCCTATATTAAATAGTGTGTTCTCTGAGTAAGAATTGAACATATCTGGATTTCTGCTTTCCTAGGTATAATTGTACAGTTGTGCAAGACATTCCTTATATTAAAAGGAATCTGTAAAAAGAACTAGTAGCAACAATTCTTTGAAGTTCTCTTATGAACTACACAATTTCACGTTGTACTTAGTTTTGAAAGTAAAATTTAAACTGGACAACTTGAGGGGGCTTTTCTTCTCGTATTTAACTAATTTTATGGAGAGGAAAACTGATATTCTGTAATTATGACCAACTAAGCAAATGTTAAACACCACATAGGAGTGACAGATGCCCACCAATCCTAAATTAATGGAAACCCACTCTGATCAGTATTTCTTACCAAGAAGAAAGCAGTAGAATCTAATCCTGTTCTTCTAATTACTGTACCCAACATGTACACTTAGTTAAAGAAATCAATGCATTGATTGAAATTTTGGTATTAATAAGGATGGTAATAATCTTCATGCCCAACAATTAATTTCTGAGGCTTGTCAGTATTCTTTCTCGATATCATGAAGGAGGTATCCAAACATGCAGCTTTCTCACTGAATAGCAAACTGTCAGGCTGCTAAATTCAGGGCTTTACTCTCTACAGCTGCTGATCTAAGCACTTTTATTGAGCTATGATAGATTAAAAAAGGAAAAATCAAGAAGAAAACATGTTCGAATAGTGCATTTTAGCATCAGTGAAGTAACAATGGGATTGTTACTTTCAAAAATCAAGATGGTAAAGTTCACAGATGTGATGGAAACTTGTCAGTGACTGGTAAAGATTCATGTATTAATATGCCCTTACATTCCTTGGGTAAAACTAGGCAGAGTTATACCTGGAGAAACATGGCCCTACCACATAGTCAAAGTGACATGCTCAATAAATCAGTTACTGTGAAAGGTCAGGGGTTTCTGAGAACCTATTGGGACAGATGAGGGACAAGGGACAAAGATGAAAGCTTGATACAGTATGCAGTTAACTTACAAATTTGCCAATCCTTCTTGAACTTCTGGTCAACAATGCTGATAGCTGTGTACTATGGAACCAATCAGATCATAATAAAATACAAATGCCAATGAAGAGGATCAATAACTAGGTCATTAAAAAGCTAGAAATTCTGGCAAATGTTGAGCTGAGTTTCAGGTCTTAAGGAAAAGATCTTGCTCTTGCCCTTGGACCTATATGTTAAAACCGAGACATTATCTAACAAACACAGTCCTTCAAAAAGGCCTGCTCAGTCAGAAGTTAATTTGTTTTTCATTCATCTTGACATAAAGGTCAAGATAATAATCCTTCAGTATTTCAGGTTTTTCAGGCTGATAGTAACTTAACTAAATACATTAGCTTCACATCTCTCTGGAGATTTCCAAAGCTGCAAGGGGCCTCATGGTACATTTTGTACCTAAGAAAAGCAGAAACTGTTTTTATTTTCAATACGTGAGAAATACTGTGAGCCTTTTTGCACAAATAACAAATGAGGAAACATCCACTTGTGAGCACCAGAGATTCTAAGGTCAGCGGAAGGATCAGAAGCTCTTACATTTCATACAAGAAGTCATTCATAGCAATGATTGCCTGTTGAGCCCTATTTACCACTATCAGACACTGTGAATAAGCACATTACTTCAATGCACATAGGCTTAATGCATGCTCAGGAGTGTAACTATTCAACAGCGATTAAGGTAAGGGGTCATCTGACACATTTCTTCTCAAAGCCTTCAGGCTACCTCTCTGATGTATTTTTCATTTCTATCCATCCATTGTATGCCTCCCACTCTCTTGGATGATAAGGTCCATTCAAAACAATCATTTTCTAATATTATGAGTAGAAAAATAAAGGCAAATCCATACTTTTATGAGAAAGGTGTAATTTAGATGTTTTTAAAGAGAAATTTGCAAGCTATCTTTTTAAAGATTTTGTCTTTTTTTAACAACTTTGTGATCTCTGCTCTCCATCTGAGACATAACAGCCTTCTGTCCTCATTTAATTTATTAGTAATGTTACTGTTGTTGACAGGATGAGTAAACTTTTCCCCTAAATCAAGCTTGATTCATGAAAGCTGCTAGAAAGCATTAAAATTTTGCATATGTTCCTTCTGACTGTCTGGACATACAGTTAAAACCACTGGGAGTAAATCAGAGTCTGACAAATGTTAATGGCATGTAAACAGTGCAATAAACGTGTTTAGAAAGAATAATGGATATTTGAAGAATTGCAGTGGTTTTCTATCCGTATTACCAAGCAGACTGTAGAACAAAGCTGTTAAATTATCACAATGATTAAACTGTTTATCACTAAGTAGTTTTTTTTCTGTCCTCGTATAAATGTCAAAGTTTTGTCCTTCTATAAATGTCAAATATCTTTTTACACATAGGCAACAGGAAGGAAGATGCAACATAGTTGTTTAAGGTGAAATTAGGTAAATCAGTTGAAAAGTTATAAAAGGAACCTGAATTTTTTCACTTCTCATTTTGAGGCTAGCAACTTTCCAGTTGCTTCTAGTGAAACAGCATGCAACTAAAGAGAAGGGATGCAGAGAATTTGATAAGCATTGCTTAGCCCACAAGTGAGGTTTTGACCACTAATAAGATGGTATGACTATTTCAAACCATCAAGTTACAAAGGAGTTAATTAATGAATAGAGAAAGCTGTCATCTCCCCAAATGCACCTGCTTTCTGTGAGTCAGTAGGCATATTGCCAACATGTAAACTACCAACTGACATGATCAACAGATCTGTGCAGAAAGAGACTGGTATGGAGAGATGAAAAGCATGTCACCATAGCCTGCAGCATAAAGGAACTGCTGAGCAGCAATTCTTAGGTTGTAAAGCAAAATAGTTCTGTTGTTTTGTTTTGTTTTGTTTTTCCAGATTAGATCCCAGGATGCCTGAAATACCACAAAAAGTCATTGCAATCAACACCTGTAATAAAAAGTGAAACATGGGTTTTGATAAATGTAACAATGCTGGAAGATCTGAGCAGAAAATGTAAGTAAAGGGACTTATGAACAATTGTAAATGATTCCTACAGTAAAGACTTGTAGTAGTCTTCCATAGCCCATGTAATATATGCCAGCTTCGTTGTTTTCATGCATATACATGTAATTGATGTCAAAGTTAATAGCCTCTTTTAAATTGGAATTCTGCAGATTTCAATCTTGCTTTGCTTTCTCCTAAAGCCAATTCTGCAGTATTTCTTTTATGATCTTTTATTATCAAAACACCATTTTACATATTATATAAGAACTTTAATCTGATAATTAATTGAATGGAGAATAGCAAAATAATTAACTGGATTAAAAGTAAGCTCTATTAGAGTTTGAATGTGCTGGAAATCAATTCATGATATTTAGTCTTGTCTTTCCACTTGCAATAGGTAAAACAAATACAAAACAAATACTCTCTGATTTTGTCCTGCATTCTGATAGAAGATATTTCTAGTATTTTAAATGTACATTTATTGTCATGTTTCTCATATCTCTTCTTGGAGAAATTTTCTTCTTGGAGCAAGTAAATTCCACACTCTCATTCTAGTGGATTTGCATTTTCTTTAATTAAGTTAATTTAACTAGATCTGTATCTTATCTCCTGAAATTATTTTCTCCAAAAGAACTAGAATAGCTAGTTTCTTAATATGAGGAACTAAGGAGTATCCTCTGCTTTAACAAGGACAGGAAGGAAACTTATGACTAGCTGTTCCTTGAACAATCCACTGTAAAAAGAAAAGAGCTGTCAGTCTAAACTTTAGAAACACTGATGTAGCTCTCCATTCCTGTGAAGGAAAGTTTTGCAATTCCTGTCCTTTATATGTACAAAGGGCTTCACTTCTCTTGCTGTCATAGACTGCATCTTGGCAAAGTGCTTTCTTTTATTCAGGTTTCTAGATAGTCCATGCTAATTCTGGAGCTTTGGCTGCTTAAACAGAAAACATTGCCAGGCTAAACTGGCAGATGAATTCACATGAGCAATTCAGTGCTTCTTCAAACCTTGTAACCTGGAATGTGTGGAGGAAATATATTCCTTTCAAGAATTACTTTACACTTCCACAGGCAAGAAGACAGTTGCCCTATCTTACAGACAGCATAACAATTTATTTCAGCATCTTTAGCTGATGTCTTCATAAGTACTGTAAGATGTGTCCAAATTAGTGATTTAGCATTGGAGAAGGGAGGGGGAAGGATTCTCCTTTCTGTGTCTTTGCCTTGTGTCTGTACTTGGAGCCGGGTGGTACTCACTGCAGTGATACACGTGACTTGTGGTGTGTTTGAAGCAGTTTTCCTCCAGGTGGAACCAAGGTTGAAGCTAGACTCCGGAGTTTGTCAATGTGGACACAGAGTCCTCCTGCCATTAGTGCTCTAGGCTTGCCTGATGTCTGGAACTGGCAACTGGCTCAATTTTCACTGCCAGCAGCAGCACAAAGGGGACATTCAGTCTGATAATCAGAATGGTGTGCAGCAAATCAAGCTCCTCTTCTTGTGCCAGATAAGCTGATAATGTAGATTTCCCTGTCGTATCTTTATGGGCAAGCTACGCTCCCTGAAGCTAGGAAGATTTCAAGTAGAGGAAGACTAAGAGTTTGGAACATGAACTATGTTAAAATCTTCATATTTTTCTAATCTGAAAAAAAAAAATCCCTCACCACAAAGATCCTCTTACTTTGAACTGTATTTTGTAAGCAATTAACTCTCCAATTTCGAGATCCAAACAACAAAACAGTAATGTATTGTGCACTATAGAATAAATACAGTATAGCAATTACAGTTAATTGCGCGAGATTCTCAATGAGACCTAGGATGAAACAAAGGTGACAAGCAATTTACTACACTGCACTTTCAGTGCCAAAATCAATTAGGATGTTCCAAATCCTGTAAACATTAATACTAATTAGTAAGCTATGTGTCACTGTGCATCTTTGACTGATGTCCAGCATGTACTGTCTTCTTGTTTAGCTACAGGGAAGACTTCCTTAACAAACCTTTTAAGAGACAGCCTACAGCATACATTTACAGAGGGAGAACAAAATAGTCCTATGTATATCTACTACTACTGTGGCTGCTGCTGCTGCTGCCAGTGGCTCAAGTGTGTTTAGGCCAGCCTCTAGATGTCATTGACAGCATAAATACAGAATCATAATTAATTACTAGGCAATGCTAACTAAAACAGAATGAGTTTTGAATGAACAGAATGAACGAAGCTGTGTTCATAGCACTGAGCTTATTATTCAATTTGGCTCACTATTAGATGATGTTACTACCAGGGGATTACAAATCCCTTCAGGGGTTATTCTGCAGTGAAATACCACCAGTTGCACGGTATCTTACTTCTCCTAAAACATAATTTCACATGTATGAGATTCACTCAAGCAATAAATAAGAAAAGGAGGATAAACAACCTTACCATAAGACTTGTTCAATTATAATTAGCGATAAACCCTCCACGCTAGACACTGGTCTCTCCAGATGGGTGTACATAAACAAATGGGATATAGAGAAGAGACTATCAATTTTGCAACATTCTTCTAGACTCACAGTTGCTCTTCCTCAGGCCTGTTCCAAGGGAAGAACAACCACTCTCCTTACCTCTCCCTCAGAATTACAAAGAGAGCATAAAGAAGAAAATGTTGGTGGCAGACACTTGATCCCAGAAACCATAATATTGCAGCAGTGGGATAGTTAAGAAAACAGTGTGGAAACACTGAGCCACAGCTTTCATGTCTTCTCCCCCAAGTATTGCTCAGCAGGATTTCTCTCAGATCTGGAGAACTCCTTCAGCTTTGAAGAACTCCAAAAATTCAGCTACTTCTAAGAGAAAAACAAGCACATCTAACAGAGTAAAATGATGGTAAACTTCTAGCTATTGGTTTTCCATCTTCTGGTCCCTACATTTTTTCTTCTTGCCCAGAAAAAAAATGCAATTAAAAACAGCAACGAGAGTTTCTTTTCAGCTCCCCAGAGACAGCTACAAACCTGCTTTCCTTGCTAACTGGAATGCACTGATGGGATTTCATAGAATCATAGAATGGTAGGGATGGAAGGGACCTTTAGAGATCATCTAGTCCAACTCTCCTGCATTTGCTAATTTGAATTTGCTAATTTTTCAGTTATTTCACCTTTATGATTTTAAGATACTACTTTTGAACACTTAGTACTTTTTTCTCTGTTAGCCAACAACCTTAGATAGATAAGGCACCCACCAATTATTTCTACTGCTTATCCTGGTCCCACGTGGCCCCTCAAATAATGAGAATAAAAACAAAAAAAAAAAATCAAATCTTACCTCCAATAGTTTGAGTATATTATGAAAAAAATGTACCTAAAACTGTATAACGTAAGCATTGTTTAAAATCTTCTCTTCAGAATCAGGTGCTTGTATATCTCCTTCTCTCAGGACATGTTTGTGATCCTATTTCCTTTAAATTAACACTATTACTGCCCTTGAGTTGACATTTAACAATGTATAATGGCCTCACTAAGTAGCAAAGATTACCTTTCACTCTGAAAATGTCTAACTTTTGCTAGCAGTGCATAGCATTGAGGGGAAAATTTATCATGTTCTTATATTTTTAAGGAAGAACTTGTTAATTCTGGTAATTATGGTTGTTACAGGAAACACTGAAGTATGACAAAATGGAATACACAAGATGAGATTATTCAAAATGAATCACTATAACAGCGGGATAAGTATTTTGAATAGAAGCAGTCATTTCCTATTTTATGCAGCCACAAACTTGAAGGCTTGGATTTTAAAAATGTGAAGGGCTTATATATCAAATTCCTACTCAATTTCAGTGGGTTAAAAGCAGTTTCACTCATGTATATTTCTTTGAAAATGTTACTCTCAGAGATTATTTTGAGTGAAAATAGTGCTACAGAAGTCATGAGGTTAGATTTATTGGCTCTGGTTTAGCAGCTTTTGAATTCTGACTGATGGCAAGATGAAGTTTTGCCCTAAACTGTAGAAACCCATATGAAGGTAGTAAAAAGGAATGATTTTTTTTTTTAATTACTAAAATGTGAATGTTAGAAAAACAGAAAACTTTTCACTTGTAAGGTTAAAATTACATTCACTTAACTAAAACAAAACAAAACTGACAAAAAAAACATAGGGCCATGCACTTCCAAGAGCTGCATGTTCCTAACTTCCAGACCTGTGAAAGTCAGGCTGTTAGCAGGTTGCTAAGTAAAGTTACCTTACTTTTCTCTAGAGAATTTTCATGCAAGGGGTGGCTGATTCACGTTGGGGTACTCTGAAATTAATAAACAAATATATATCCTTAATAACAAGTACACTGAGTCAGTAAAAATACAGTATTTCATCCCAAGCAGCAGAGGAGGGTGGCAAACTGGAGAAAGGGTGCACATTAAAAAGGTCTCTCCCTCCAATAGAGAGAGACTGAGCATTTCTGCTCCAATAATGGGAACAGGATTACCGTTATACTGGTCCTTGCAGTTTCAGTCTCAAATGGCATCACACTGAGATGTGCAGGCCATGAAAGTAAATGTTTGAAATGCTTATGCCGAAAAAGGGGCGGTAAACAGCAAAATGCTGGGATATGCAAAAGGTAACTAAAAGCTACCCTGTTAGTACTGTTACAGAGTGAGATGCAGACTAGACTGTGGGGTGAGATTTAGGTCTGAAAACACAAATCCAAGCTTGCAAACAGATAACATGAATAAATTCCAAAGCTAAACATTCAGATTAAGCACAGCACAGAAATCCTCCTTATGCTTTTATTTATTCCCATTTGAATATGTATTCCATCAAATCTCTGCCTCTCAATTATGGCTTCCTTTCTGATAACACTTCTATTTGCTAACCTACACAGGAGGAAAATATATTCTGTTTATTATTTATAAGAATAAAATGCTGAGAGGCCCCAACAAAGCAAAGGCTCTTGTTGCCTGCTCACTATGAAAATGGAGAGAGCCATATTCAGGAAGATTGCTTTCTACCCAAGTCCTTGGGCTCACTGTTTTCTCTTGGCTGCTTTTTAGGCAGTTTCCTGCTCAGTGCTTTACTGGCATCACACTTGAGACATGCCCTGCTTTCTCTGCTGATTACAGACAGGGGATTAGGTGGAATTTCAACTGCATAACATTGCTGAAAAAGCAACTGATAGGGCAGAGGAAAAGCAGTACTAAGATTTCTCCAAGTGACTGGCAGAGTTGAAGAAAGCCTTAGTTTTCACAGTACTCATCTAGTAATCTATTCCAGTCAACTAAACCATACTTCCGTCTCTCAACAATATCCCTTGAATCAAACAAGTTTGTATTAACACATTGTAGAGTACTATTTGATTCACAGGATTTACAGCCAGACATCTCCTATGCTGTTTGATCTATTCATATTTCTCCTCAGCTGAGGCTAAGTCCTCCCATTACCTTGAACTAAGTGTGTCAGCATCATTCCTTTCATTCAATTGCCAAGTTGGCAAATACTCTGTAAAATATTGCTTTTATTTCTTTCTGTTTTTTTTACAAAGACTAATAGGTAAAGGAATAAGTAACATTTGAGGTTTTAAACTCAACAATACTAATATTAATCTCAGAAAAACCTAAGGACTTAGCATCTGTCTCCTGTGACTTACTGGGGACAGTACTGCTTGAAATGCTGTAAAAGGAGTCCTTCCTTGTTACTCAAGGGGTAGTTATGCAACACTTCTGCATCTAACATTTTTCCCACTCCTGTCCTATAACTATTTTTATTTATCAGCAGCATTTCCAGATTTAGTAACCCTGGCACGTGCTATGCTATTTACAGTGAATCCAAGATCTTATGTGAATACCTTCTTTGAGGTGCCGTTTCTTCTAACATCAATGATATTATTGCATTAAATACACTGGAATGGCTGCCAGCCATGTTTCAAAGTGCTGAGACTGCTACAGAAAAGTAAGAATTACTCTTCTTCTGCAATTTTGGACGTTTTTATATTGTTGGAGTCCAAGGACATGTGTAGTCCCCAGATGCAGCTGGCTGTCCTTGCTGTCATGCATGCGCTCCTTTACTGATTGCTTTATCACATTTAGTTTGCTCATATATCTTTGAGGTAGCATTTTAAGACAGTAATTTTACAGCTTTCTGATCTGTTTTGCTCACTGAGAAAACAAAAAGGGACTTTTACATGATAAACACACTAGGTCTTGATGCATCGGTGATGATTCCAGAAAGGAAAACAACAGAGGATGGAGGGACTGCACAGCTCCTTTGCTCCTCCATCTCCTCTACAGCATACATCATACTAGATGCTGTTAATAGGGTTGGGGAGAAGGAATGAAGAATGGAGAGAGAAAAACAAAGGGAAGAGAGAGAGCTGAACTCCCCTCTATACTGTTAAATTTACCCTTGGCAAAAACATTTCGCAAAGTCAACAACACTGTCCTGAGAGGAAACCTAGTGTGGGAGACAATTAAGGATGCTGCTCCAGAGAAAAAGGCCTGGTGAAATAAACGGCAGTACTGATTTGGGGTTTTGAATTCCCTAATTCCCCTCCCCTCCTCCCTGGCTCTCATGATTTTGAATGAAACATTAATACTGCTTCAGATGCTTCTTCCCTCCAAGGCCAATCAGCTGCTCGGCAGGGCGTGAAGCGGTTGTTCATTTGAACAGCTAACGAGGGAGTGGAAGGGCAGAGCTAATTCTAAGGCTTTTCCAGCACTGCTGAAGCTCACATTTGCCTTGACACACAGGGAATGACCTGAAGAGCCTCTCTCCACTTTGGAATAAGAGAGGTGGTTCTATAATAATTCTGCGTAAACAAACCTGACTTGTCAGAAGAGATAATTTTTCACAATACAACCATACACATAGTGTTAAGATTGGAGTAGACACCTCGTCCTGCTTACTACCACGGCAACAACGACCACTTGAAAGCTTCCTCGTAAAGAGGAGTACATAAAAAAGAAAGCAAAACACTCAAACCGCGGAAAATGTCAAATCCCAAGACTTCCATTTCTTAAAAGTATCTATTTCAACTTCTCTTGGTGCACAGAGCCTTTGGGATAAGAAGTTAATCCCAAAATTGAATTGTAGATGTTCCTTAAGGTGAAAACCTGCTTCCCCTCAGTTTGGAAAAGAAAAATTTGAGGTAGCTGAAAATGTTTCTGGTTCTGTTGCTATTAAGGTCTATTCTGGTTTCTAGCCCCAGAGAAAAACAGAAAAGAAAGAAGAAAAATACATGAAAGGAAGAAAGAGTAATTTTTGTTCCCAGTGCTGGGTCTCACTTGTAACACAATACCACAGAAGGACAGATACAGTAGTTACTATCAAATCGCTCTGCCAAACCTATACCTATGCACTGCTATTTTGGGCACCGCTTTTAGCTATTTTATCATCACCGGCTCAAAGTGGCAGTAAGAAAGAAATCATCTCGACTAGTCAAATCACTCTTTATAACACAAGGACAACAGAACAAGAGACAGGTAGAGAATGAATAAGGTAGGCAGGAGCAAGACATTAACTTGAGAATGCACAGATATAAAAATGTTACACCTTCTGCAGTTAACAGAAGCTGGCAGGAACAGAGATGCTGTTGTATGGGAAAGAGCTGAGATAACAGGTTTTCCTTATTAGCTGAAACTACAAAGGCCAAGCTTTCTTCTTTCTGTTCAGACCCAGCCCCATGGACAGTGGCAAATCATGCTTTCTCAGACAGGCTTACCAAACTATGAACTCTCAAAAAAAATCCCACAATCAAACAAAAAAGGCAATGAGCATCCGATGGGCCCCAAGACAGATATTTGGACAGATCTGCTTTTATCTTTTTCTGCAGCGAACTCCCAAAAGAAGCTCAAAAGGTTTTTAAATTCAGAAATAAAGGCAAATGTTAAAGGTAATATAAAACAGAAATATAACTTCTTACAACAGAGCTATCACAAGGTATATCCACAACTTTGCCTGATCCTCAGAATCCCAGGCTTCAACTCAGTGAACTCTAATTTCTGAGTGACAGCAAATCTGCTCGGTGCTCTTTTGTCCCTTAGGAACATGAGTGATGTCTCCTTCTTCAGAGGCTTGTCTGCCCGTTCTATTCCTCACATCCACCTCCTGAGCAGCCCAAGAGACAGGTTTCATACTCATGCTTGATGCAGCATGAGGTTTTCACCTCTCTTTCTTTGTGGAACAGTAATACATTTAGAACAAACATCAAATGAAAAAAGATAGGTCAACTCCTCACTTTTCTGTTTACCCGATAAGCCACATTTCTCATCTCTGTTCCTTTTTTTTGACTCATTAATCATCATTAAAACTTGTCAATTAAAAATAAAAAAGAAGAAAAGTTCAAGTTAGACTTTAGTTACCATGGATGCTTTAGTAGCATCTGCAGAAATAAGAGCCTTTCCTGATGGCATGATCTACTGCAGAAGAGGACAAAATTGGAGCTATTAGTTTACCTTTGTGTCTTATATTACCCCAAGCAAATTGATAAAGCTTAAAAAAAAACAGTACTGATGAGAGAATTTCTGTTCAGAGTTTTCTGTATTTTTTAAGCAATGCCAGGTCTGTTTTCTCTTATATTTGGTTGCTAATGAACATAAAAGCTCTTTTCAGCATGTAAGAATTGCCATAATGCCACTGCTACATATCCTACATCAGCCCTATTATGGGGAATAGAATAGCACTCAGTGAGAACCAACTCAATACCTGCTTTATTTCCCTATAGCCAGACTCATTAAAAATATTAGAAATATGGGCAGTAAATAAAATTAGATGCTGCTTGAGAAATGGAGTGGGAACACTCAGATGAACAAACATCTGAAACACAGATATACACACACAGAACACCCTTTGAAAGTTTTAACTCCAAAATTGTTAGTATCTGACTCTTTTTTTTTTTTGCTGTTAGTACAGTGGATTTACATCAACAATCTAAAAGCTTTTTCTGACAGATTATGTATTCTTGGACTCTTCCAACATTTATCTTTGGTAGACACACATCAACTGTAAATTGGCTCAAGACATACAGACACATATGCCAGTTTTGACTGCATCCACTCTATTTCCAAATTCCAACTAACCATAGGAAGCATATGAGATAAAATCCTGTAGTGTACGCGTCTGCCAAAGGAAGTCAAACGGATTTTACTTGGCTAATGAATGTCTAAAACTAAAAAGAAAAATGCAGTTGAACATACTGAGCAACTTGAAACATGCAAGAGTCAGTGTGATAGCTAATGTAACAAACGTGCAAACCAGCAGCTGTTACACAGAATTTTATCCCTAGTCTCCCAATAAATGGATGAAGTACTCACTACAGAACAGTACTAAAGAACATGAAAAAAAAAAAAAAAAAAAAAAAAGATGATGAACCTCAGGAATTACAGATTTTTAAAGGTGCAGCTGACAGCTTTTTTACAGAAAATCCTTCCATCTGTAATTAATTATTCTAAATTCTTATTCCTTGAACTGAAATTTTGTTAGCAATATGAAAGGGACATAAAGCTTTAGACCAAAATAATCTCTCTTTATCTCCTTGGTCTAAATAAAGCCACAAAAGAGCTTAAATTAATGACAAAATGTAGCAAAAGATGCACAGTACAATGTTCTTAAGCACAGCTTTGCACTAAATCAACAATGATCATAATTTTCGGTGGGGAGAAGAGCTAAAACCTAGAAACATGGTTTAAATACAAATAAATGTTCAGCCTCTACTTATTACACACCAAAGATGCTACAGTAGTGCACAGCCTCAAGACTGAATTTAACCAGACCTGCTGTTATGACAGGAATCATTTTGGACTCAGATTTCTAGGTTTCTGAATTGTCAGTGTAATGAAACTCTCACAAATTAGATTGGAAAGGAAATTTCCATAAATCCATCTGGGGACATGTGGCCAACCATTTGTACTTGGGTCACTAAATGTATGGGTCAAACAGAAATGTAGCAATTCAAAATTGTTCCAGTACTAAAAAATGGCATTACTGTGACACAGGTTCATGCTTTCTGAGGAATTAATGACCCAGAAATCCATTACAGTAACACCTCTACCTAAGTGGTCTGAGCTTTGTGTCTTCAAATGTAAACTGTTGCCTGCAGAAAGCCTATGGATATTTCTTAGGAAACAAAAATTAGCAAATCCTTTCTTCTCTCCCCCATGTCTAGGAAGAATGTGCAAATCCCATTAAAGTAAGATTCATGACAAGTGCGGTGATAAAGTTTTAGTGGCAAGTACAATTGTATATACAACAGCTAAATTTAGCCCACTGTTCTTCATCAGCAAAACTGGCATTTAAGAAGAGAATTCAGGTGTAAGACAGACTGTATGCTATTTAGCCATCCCTATTTTTAAAAAGGTTGATGTTTTTGACATCAGTCTTCAAGATATTTTTAATTATATATATTTTTGTTACTTGTGGTTCAAAATAACCATTTTCTTGAATGTTCACCACATATTTGGAAGAGAATTTTATGAACTGTGGGATGACTGTAGAGTGGGACTTCTGATGTAACTGGTCTGTTATTCTAACTTTTTTTTTATTCTAACTTCCCAAATCTGCTTGCAATGACTTAAGTATTATTTATATACATGAGTAAACATAATTTTTTCATTTAATACAAAGAGGTGTAGTAAGCATCAGGCTATTTTATACAAGCATAACACAACATTACGCTGTAATTTCAGTGCATAAATGAGTACTGTAAACAACAGATATTTGGTGTAATTCCCACATGAGTGAGAAAGTAAAACCAAAATGGAAATGGAAGCATCAGAAAGCTCTTGCTTCCCACACCTATACTAAGTATGGAAGTGGAGGCCAAATGCTAGAATTCACCTTCCTCTTGTCTTTTATACATGCAGTTGCCCACCTCTCCACAACATCCAAGAGTAGGACAGCAATGGTATGAGTCTTGGTCAAAGAAACTACAAGTAACACGCTCAAGTTTGTCTTTTCAACTTACACTGAAGTTGCTTTGCACCACTGAAAAATGTAAAGTTACTTCAGAAGTGCAAGAATCTGCTCTTTCTTGTTTGAATAGTTAATATAAGTATGCTCCAACCTGATCAAAGCTCAAGATCAATACTATTCTAAGAATGATCTTTATAGTCTCCCTTTTCACTGGTTCTGAAGTGTAAATTATTACTTAAACATCTATACATCTTTAGGTTACCTGTAAAAAGAACAAAACTCTATTTAAGGAAAAAGTTATATGCAGTTATATTGAAGTAAAATCTTTCATTTATGTTTTTATTTAAATGAATTTTCTTTAATTACAGCTTCAAACTGTTATTAAGCACAGGTAGTCTCTTCTCTTTGAACATAATTTCCTTTTTATCTACACTTTGTTTCAAATTTCGCAGGGGAAAAAAACCCAACATTAAACTCACTCAGAATGACAGGAAAACCTTTGAGAGCCTATTTGTTTACAGAATCACAGAATGGCAGGGGTTGGAAGGGATGTCTAGAGATCTAGTCCAAACCCCCTGCTAAAACATGTTCACCTCAATCAGGTCACACAGGAACATGTCCAGGCAGGTTTTGAAAACCTCCAGAGAAGGAGACTCCACACCCTCCCTGGGCAGCCTGTGCCAGGGCTTCGTCACTCTCAGAGGAAAGAAGCTTTTCCTCACATTCAAGCAGAACTTCCTGTGTTCCAGATCACGTTTGTCACCTCTTGTCCTGTCACTGAGCACCAAAGATAAAAGACTGGCCTCAGCCTCTTGACACCCACTCTTTAGATGTTTATAAATGCTGATAAGGTCCCCCCTCAGTCTCCTACAGGCTAAACAGCCCGAAGTATCTTGGCTTTTCTTCCAAAGAGAGATGTTCCAGTCCCCTCATCGTCTTGGTAGCCCTGTGCTGGACCTGTCTCCAAAAGCTCTCTGTCACTCACAAACTGAGGAGCCCAGAACTGGACACAAGAAGCCAGATGAGGTCTCCCCAGGGCAGAGCAGAGAGGGAGAAGAACCTCCCTCGACCTGCTGGCCATACTCTTCTTAATGCACCTCAGGATGCCATTGGCCTTCTTGGCCACGAGGGCACGTTGCTGACTCATGGTTAGTCTGTTATCAACCAGAACTCCCAGGTCTCTCTCTGCAGAGCTGCTCTCCAGCAGGTCAGTGTGCATGGGGTTGTTCCTTCCAGGTGCAGGACTCTGCACTTGTTGAATCTCATGAGGTTCCTTTCTGCCCAACTCTCAAGCCAGCTGAGATCCTACTGAATGGCAGCACAGCTTTCTGGGGAATCAGCTAGTCCTCCCAGCTTGGTGCCATCAGGGAACTTGCTGAGAGTACACTCTTGTCCCCTCATCCAGGTCGCTGATGAAGATGTTGAACACGACTGGCCCCAGAACTGACCCTGTGGGACTCTACTGACCACAGGCCTACAATTAGACTTGGCATTGTTTAAAGATGACTAAACTTGTAGCATATCTTACAACAAAAGTAACAGGAAATAATTATTTTTACCTCCTGCAAACTTGTTCCTAGCTATTCAGAAGAGAAAAAAAATACATATTTTTGGCCTAAAATACATAACAGCACTGTATTATTTAAAACTCTTGAAACAACATGTCGGTTCTTGAAAACTACAGGAACTTGGGCCTCACACTTTGTCATTCATTTGACATCATGTCAGTGAATACAATTCATATGTGTCCTCTAGCTTGCAAAGAGTTTTGCACCAACACTACACATAGAATACTAATAATTTGGAGTGGCAGCATTTTACATTCATTTTGCCAGAGGAAAATAAAAATATGGAAAGCAATGGCTCATTATGGGTAAAATAAGAAACATACTGAAAGTTATTTCACCCACTCAAATCCTTTTCATGTCCTTACAACTCATAAATGCATTTTGCATTTATCTAGATCAATCTAGATGTACTTAGCATCTTGATGAAACTCTGCAGCTTGATATGTTCCTGGAAGTGTCGTGGGGGATACACCAGTAAGTCGAGTTACAAAAATTTAGAAATACCCTCTTAAGAAATTTTACTACTTTCAGAATACAAGTTCTGTTGTTAAACTCAAGGGAACCTTGTTGGGATACTACCTAATTGCAAGTATGAGCTTCCTAGGGAATGACCAGTCTACCGGAATGATACTCTCCAGAGAAAACCTTTGTTCTCACATTCCACCAGTGGACTTGGGAAGCCAGAGTTATGCCAGTTAAGCCTTCTTGTTTCTTTGTGCTTTTCTCTTTCATGAACTTGAAAGTATACATTAAAAAAATAAAGTATTGATTGATAAAGTTCTTAAATTCTACTGCAAGACATTATGTCTTCAATATCCATCATATTGCCATGTCCATATTTTTTTGTTTTTTGATTGTTGTTACTTTCATGAAGCACTAAAATCTGTCTTCCTGTCACTGTACAATACTGGTATCATACCTATGACCTGTGGCATACTTTATGCTTAATGGCCATCACTATACCCACAATATTCACTATGAAATCTGTTTTAGCATCTATTGGTCAATTTTAAAGCGTATAATTAAGAATATCTTAAGACCTCGCTGGCTTATCCTCAAGATGTGCAATTCAACAAAACAGAAAGGGAGAGCAAACTTTACTTTTTATTTCTATTCATTTTTCTGCTACAAAATTAATGACAATTCATTACAATTAATGGACTTGATGTTTCATAAGCATCTTTTTTTATCCATTCCTCATGTTCCTAACAGCTTCCTCTGACTTTTAAAAATTGTTTATTCCAAGTTTTCAAGGGTTGCATACTTTTTAACTGAAGGAAGAAAAATTCAATCTATAAAATGTGCTAAGGAGATGAAGTTTTGTGAAAGGCAGCCTCAATGTTCAACTCCTTTAGATAACCTAATTTTACTGATACTCAGCAAATGCCAGCAAACATTAAACTATGCATTAAGCACTTTGATATTCTATCTAGGAGTCACTTCAAGGTATGCAGGCAGCACAAGTTGCTGTAAAGTTGGCAAAACATGCAACAAATCGCAGCAGAGAAATCCATAAGGTCTGTGAAGAGCAATGGCAGCCTACCACTGCAATGTCTGAGGAGCTGGGTTTTTATGAACAAAGATTCACTACAGAACAACAGAAAGAAAAAAATCCCTGCAGATCCAGAATTGCCTACACCCAAGAACTACAACAACCACCAGTGGCAAAAGTTTTAAAGCGACTGTCTGAAATGCAATTCTAAAGCGGTAAAACTAGCTACAACAGAAGTGTTATGTACCAAGTAGACTGAGAACAGGGCACTGGCCCCAGCCACCAATAGTCTTTCTTCCTGTCTTCTATGCCAATCTCTAAACTATCCTAAATCATGTAATTATTTTGATTTGTTCCCCCCTCCAAAGCTTCCATCTTTTAAAAAGTCCAAAGTCATGTGAACAAAAACAGATACCCCCTTTCTCAAAGGTTTGATTCACCCCACACCAAGTTTTCAGTTAAGAAGTTGAAAGGTAAATCTATTAGAGAAATGGTACACACGGAAAGGCAACCTTTTTTCTTGTCTTAATTCTTCTTTTCATGCTCAATCTCTCCACTAAGATTTTCTGCCTTCGTGGTGGTTTTTTTTGTTGAGGTTTTTTTGGTTGGTTTATATTTTATTTCACAAATTAATATAATTCTTCTAGTCAAGCAACTTCCATTCCTACAGTATATATTTTATCTGGTGTCATGGGGTGATATTACATGATACTGTGTGATTGTTTTCAAATGTCCATATGATTAACATGGTTTCCACTTGAGCATCTTTAAGAGGCTCATACGAACATACTACACACTTGATGTTCTCAGACTTAGTAATTTACCCTCATAAAACCTTTCTATGACATAGATGTAATATCAACATTTTACAAACAGGAAATGGAGGAATGGAATAGGAAAAGATCCAGCTTGTCAAGGTATCTAAATGCTTAAGGATGCCCACTGCGATTTTCAAGGGTGCTGTGACATATCACTCTTATTGAACTGATTGAAGATTTCTCACTAAATGCCTAATTTGCATTTTCAGTGTTCTGAAAACCTTTAAAAATTGACTCACCCGTGTCACCCTTTGAATCCAGCAGACTCGTGCGTTAAACTCAGAACTCATTAGCCCTTAACATTATGCTTTAAGCACCTTGGAGTACTTATTGAAAAATAAAGATGCTGTACATGCCACAAGCATCCAGTCCCTTCCTGCCCTCACTGAGTCACACATCAAAGACTTGAATGACGGGATGCCACATAGCCAACTGCATCAGATGTCAGGCAAGAAATGAGTAGATCTCCAGGGATCTGGCAGTTTGGTGCTGGGACTGAGATGCACCAGGAGGTCGAGCTTGTAGACAAACCTCAGTACCAGTCTCAGAAACCCCTCAACTCACTCCTTCCCTCAATTAGGGCTTGATTTTGTTAATAATTACTGCACCTGTACAGCCTTTCTACCACTAATGTAACAAAGCCAACACACCTGAATAGCTCAAATCAAATGTACTGTAAAATCATCTGTATCCACCACGTAGCTGGGTTTAGGCAAGTAGCCACTTTTTTGCAGAAGAACTTCTATAAGCATGGGTAAATACTTTAATTCATCTACAAAAGCTAAGAATTTATGTTTTCTAGCTGCACTTTTCTCAGTTCCAACAAAGTTGTACACATTTTTACAGCGCTTTTTTGGCTGGTTTAAGAGGAATTTGCTTAGTTTGTCTAATGCACATCAACTTCACACAGGGTGGGAGGAGTAAAGTTATAATAAGGATAGCTTCATCTTTTGCCTAATTATGCCAAGAAGATGCTATCTTTCAACACAGTTTTACTTTACTCCGTTTTGTTCAGCCTACTAGTGGCTGGAAGGGGAATGCATCAGCTGGGAGGGCTTTGTAATACCATCTGGCCAGTTGCCAATGAAACTCACTAGGTAAAGCAAGCTGGATTTGGTTAATGTACCACTCTTTGGTTGTGAATCGTTACTACTTCTTTCTGGAAGTTATGTATGCTGTGTTCTTACAGCCCATCACATCCAAGGACCAACTAAACAAACTACGTGGGCAGCCAGTTTACTGGGGCAATACATGTATTTTAATCAAATAAATATAAGACAAGGTGAATTAATAGATTCCTGACATTGCTTCCTTACAGAAGTAGTTTCCAAGTCACGGTTTATAGATAACATGTTGCCTGCTAGACCCTCTGAGACTGGCTGCAGCTGCAAAAAATAAAAATGTTAAAATGGAGGCCAATAAGAAGATGCTGCCTGCAGCATAATTGCTCACTGTTGCTGCACGTTGGCTGGCGAAGGTTAGGGACCGCTGCTCTGTGTAATTGAGCAGGTTTGCAACAGTACCAGAAGGCTGTTGTATAATGATGGTTTAAGCAAAACAGGTAGAAATAAATACACATCTTTTTTTTTTTTTTAATCTTCAGGTAGAGGTGATGAATTTTTACTGAGCACACCATGCTTTTAAAATGCTCTCAAACAGATGTCAGGTACTCTTTTAGCCCGAGGCTGATGGAAAAAAAGCAGGTAGCTTCTGAAAGAAATCTGAAAGCTGTTATCCAAGTAGCTGAGGTTAAAGTCTCTGTATGCATTTCAAGTAATTTAGTATTCAAAGTGAGCACTGATTTAAGTAGACATTATTGGAATCATCACCTGATATAAAAATATGTGATTGATCCCTTGGTAAATGAAAATTACAGAAAATTACAGGTGTCTGTCACAGAAATTACTGCTTATATGAACAAAGCAATTAAATCTGCCTATATGAACAAAACAATTAAATTTGCCTAATGTTAAAGAATCCTTAACAAACATTGCATGAATCATTTTAATTGGAACATTTTTAAGGGAGTGAATAGCTGCAGATAGCCTTGGATACAGGCAAACTGAATGTTAGAAAAGTCCCTTATTCGTTTATTGTGGTATCAGATCTCTCTCTCCCCCTATTTTTTTTTCTTAGTTTTACTTGTTTCCTCCAGGCCTTTTAGCACATCCAGGCATTTGGTGGTAAGTTTACACCCTGAGTGTTACTTCAGACTCACCAAATTACAGAAGAACATTTAAGAATAGAGCGTCATTAGACTGCCCTTAGACTGCCCTGTGTTAAATGAACTAATCAATTTCAGAGAATATTAAAGAAATTAACACTGTGCTGGGTCGATCAGCTGATCTAACTGCAAGGCTTTCCAGTACTGCAAACATTTATCAACTTACCTTTTAACACTCTAATAAACTACTTTAAATCACAATTTGCCTTTCCCTTACAGCCAGAGATGTACAGAACACCATAAATCTTTCAACATTTTTGTGCAGCTTGAGCTCAGTTTCCTTATTTAAAAGGTTCCTTAAGTTAAAGTTTTCAAGTCAGAGTGTCATCCAAGATGTGAAAAGGGGACTCTAATGCAGACATCCCCACGCAAAACCACTTGGTGTACACCTTTGTCAGACCTTTAACTCCCACACCTGCTACAGAAATGCAAGAAATGGTCTTTTTAGCTGGTGAAATACAGAACTGGAAAGTTAAATAGTGTGGCATTGCAACTGAGCTACGGACCCCTCCTGTCTTTACGATTAAACCCAGAGCGATGGGGAGGACCACAGCAGCACTCCTAGGAGGGGGGCCCTGGGCTTGTGACACTGCAGCAAAGCACGGAGGAGGCAGCGCAGGGCAGGGAGGCTCGGACCCGCTCCAGGGCCCGGCTGAGCCGAGGCGGGCGGCGGGGGCAGGCTGGCCAGCCCCAAGGGAAAGTTGCCGGCCACCCCGCCCGCAATCCCGCGCTGCCGGCACTCGGGCAGGGCACGCCCGGCTCGGGGCCAGCGGGCAGAGCGGACACCGAGGGGCTCGTCCAACAGCCGGGCGCCGGACGCCTGCACGGGAGACCCGGTGGCACCGGGCGCAGCGGCGGACAGCCCGGCTGGGACGAGCGTCCTTCCCCGCGCAGAGCGGGGCGAATTCCCTCCAGCCTCTGGCTCCAGGGAGCCTCTTCTCCGCCCCGCTTCTTCTTTCCCCAGCCGCTGGTAGCCGGGGCAGCCCCCCGCCGCGCCGGCAGGCCTCGCCCCGCGGCACCCGGCCTCCGCGGGATGCTCGGGGACGTTCACCTTCCTCCCGCAGCCGGGGGACGGGGGAGGCCGCCGGCGCCCGCATCTTGCCCGCACCCCTGTCGCGGCGGCCGTACCTGAGTCGCTGAGGCGGGGTCGGGCTCTGTCCCGCAGGTAGTAGATGAAATCCCGGCAGTTCTCGTTCTCCACCGCCCCGACGGAGCACAGGTCGGCCAGCAGCTGCAGCGCTTTCTGGCAGATCTCGTCCTCCCTGTCGCCGGGCATCGCCGCCCAGCATCCTCGGGAGCGGAGCGGAGCCCTGCGGTCAGGCGCCGCGCCGCTGCCCGCCGCCCGCCTGCAGCCTCCCGCGCCGCCGGGCCGCCGCCCGCATCCTCAGCCAG